>OX388316.1:12326946-12506430 GCA_947579605.1 Athripsodes cinereus | reverse complement strand
TAAAAATATAATGTTATTTATTTTTATAATTTTAACGTGCTTCGCTAATTATAAAATAAATAACTAGGGATAGGTACATAAGAAGGATGCATATTTTTTGCTCGAATTAGCAGAAAATATGCAAATTTATGTAGCCGTAAAAATGTTTTAATTTCTCTCATCTTTCACCCGTAATAAATGCCTTTTTTTATATATCTGGGTTTTGTTATAAACCCAAATACAACCTTATACACCTTTCACAGTAAGCTACTAAAAGCTTGTGTCGTTGTCGTCGTCGTCTTTTCTTCATACCTATAATTTATTATTTTTTATTTTATTTTATAAATGTTAAAAGCACAAAACAGACAATAACAAAATATATAAAGTTAGAAAAAAGGTTAATCTTTCAGAGATCAGCTATCATCCAATACCATGCGCCACAATTAATTTAAAAAACATAGGTATAACATCAATAAGTAATATAGATATTCAAATAAATATAAATTTTACATACGCAATACCTACATATATACTTTACATTCACAACACAGTGTAGTGGTATTAGGAATAATTATGTTAAATTTTGAAACTCATATATTTATATACTTCTAAGACTATACCATAACAGCTGTTTACACGCAAGTGGGGTAGCCACCAGACCAACCTGAATGTAATTAACGTGCAAGGTGTCTTCTCCGTGTCAACAAATAATAAAACATTCAGGATGAGTGACAAACTCATCGCTGAATTTTTTTTCGAATACCTACCTTTTGTAGGACAGACGTAACTTAGGGACTTCCTATATTCTTAGCATTCACAATAATGCGTATTATTTACTGCGAGTGTATTTAGAGCGTATTTGTTTTTTGTTTTTGAAACCTAGATTTATTTTTTATTAATTTTGTAATGACTTAAAAACAATGAGTATAAACAGGTCGTAATTGAGATGTAGACTAAACATGACATTTCGTTTTTATACGAATACAATTAAGTATATTGTAAGAAAAGAAAATCATTATTTTGATATTTGTTTATGATAATGAGCTGAATTACAAAAAATGATTTGCATGAAATAGAATGTTCTCCTTTCATTTATACCAAAAAAATATATGAATCAGGTACTACAAATGTATGCATTAAAAAAAATATACTTACTCTTACGTATTATCTAGTTTTTGCTAAAGGTCACAAAACATGGCAATGATATCATAGAAATAAATTTATCTAAATAGCAAGAAGTGGTTGAAAGAATATTTTGATTTCTGTCTGACTTTTATTATAAAGAAACTATAATAAATACAATAATGTACTTCTATAGAACCCACCAAAGAATAAGAATATTAGGAATATTTTATATAATATTAGTTAATCTCATTTTCTTCAATATAAACTCCGTATAATTATTTGAATTTGCTCGTACGCATGTATGTTGGTAAGTTTATTTACAATATACCCGCTCCGTTTTTATTAGACAAGTACCTAGGCAATTGAAAACTAGTACAATCTATCAATTTATACCACACTTTATATACCTATTGACCATATAACGAGATAATAATTGACACATCTTATTACCTATATTTTATCGTCTCAAGCACTATAATTCATGTGACTTAGTGTCTGAAACATTTTTTTTTAATTGAAGGTACTTGCAATTATTTCCAAAACTGACTGACCTAACTAAATCTTTTAATCGATCGATTCTTATGAAACGAGTATTTGAAAAAATATCTTTTATATACTTACCAACATAGTAACTCATGACGCGATATTTAGATCTTGAATAACACTGCAGTGTCATATCCAACTATGAAAAATATACTCGTATGTCGACTACGCAGCTCAATAGGCCAACAACTAAGAAATTTTTCAACATCTAAATTTTTGGTTTTTTGCACGTGGAAGGAAATCTCAATTCCACAAACAAAAAATTGAAAATTTCAATAATTGCTATTAGGCGCATATAATATTTGTTTTGAGTTTTCAGTAGACCGTTACACTGCTAAAAAAACTTTTACGGGAGATATTTCGGAGTATTAGAATTTCGAGTTATTGTTTTTTTGGAATTGGAGAGTTGATGGAAGTTGTATAATAATTATGAGTGTTAAAATACGTTTCTTCATCAAATTTTATTCAGTGCTGTAACTGCTTGCTCTGGAGGTGGGGAAAAAGAGATTCCCCTGATTGTGAATGTGGATATGTACAGACGGCGAGACACATGTCACAAGACTGCCATCTCAAAAAATTCAGCGGGGATTTGCAGGACATCTATGAAGCGGGACCGGAGGTGTTGAACTTGCTGTCAGCACTAGAGCCTAGACTATAGACTTGTATAGGATACGACGCAGCCTACATGGTTAAGATTTATCAGCACACCGAGCCATACGAAAAGTAAAGTAAGTATGTGAGGTATGTATTATAAAAGTGATGATGGCTTACACTACAATAATTTTCGATGGTCATTCCAATGCCGGGTATGGAAATAATAACGCTATCTAGAATATACTTACCTAGTACTTTTTATTGTACCTATTGTGCCTTTTCTTAGATACAATATGTGTATGTGTACTTTTGTTATAGGTATTCTTAAAAATCCAATCACGCATAATGTTCATTGAATGGATGATACACAAAAATAATAAATAAGTAAAAAGTATACCTACTTACCCATTTTATGTAGATACTTGTGCTTCTTTAACAAAATACGAATATTTTGATTTGTTTTTTGTGTTGTACATAAAAGGAACAAATGATTAGTATTTAGTAGGAACGAAAGTAAGTAATATATAAATACTTCTATTCAGAATCTTATTATGACATAATGTTATATTGTATTGAATTTTGTAAGCAGGAACAAAAATCACAATATAGCTTTTATTTATGCTTGAGTGTAATATAAATAATTTTACATAGCTTCCTAAAAATTATTATTACAAAGTAAATAGGTATCACAAAAAAAAATTAGCATCTTGAATTTACGATTTCGTAGCTTGAAATTTTCTACAATTTGTTCTTCATTTTGTTTTATTTTTCCTAATAAATAGTATTTAATTCATATTTGATTTCCTTTATTGCCATTTAGAAAAACACTTTCATTAATTTTTTACGAGCTTAGTAAGTACACAAATAAGTTTCTTCCGCGAAATAAAAGATTGTAGAACATTTAATAACTTCAAAAATATTCAAATTCTTGGCATATTTTTTTTATTGAATACTCTTTCTAGGAAACGTGTATTTATAAAAATATTATTATTACGTACTTTTTGTAAATCTTTTATTAATTTCTGTGGAATTATAGATAAGTAAATATTATAAAATGTTCTAGCAGAACTACAAAATTTTAAATTCTATTTTTATTGTTTCTAAATAAATAAATTATTAACTTCTTTTTTTTTACTTTGTAAAAATAAAAAAAAAACTCCAAATAGAAGACGTTATTCATTACCTATTTTCTTATGCAATCTTGTATAATATATTATTCTCTTTTTCATTTCAGTAGGTACTTCTTATGGATACCTAATATTTCTCTCTTTACCACTAAGACGTATCCCATATGTGGAGTAACCAGCTAGCAGACTAATTACAAATTGACTTCTACGTGCTAATAAGAAAAACTTAAGATAGGTGTTATACTTTACCACGGAATGGAAGATGAGGAAAACTTCATTTTTGATGTTTTTTCTTCGATTATTCACCTGCTCGGAGGCTTAATAAACACTGTATATTTCCATAAGAACTACAAATTTAAATGACAAAGGTATATTTTTATTTAGAAGCGTAATTATTCATGCAATTACCTACATATATAGATTGATTGACTCATATTACAAAAAAATATATTTAATATAGTTGCAGGTCTCATATACCTACATACCTGAGGTGATAAAACTTATACGTAATAAAATAAAAATCTTCTTCTTCTTCTTTTTCTTTTCGGCAAGGCACCCGACATCGAGTGAATTATGAAAATAAAAATCTTCTTCTTCTTCTTCTTTTTCTTTTCGGCAAGGCACCCGACATCGAGTGAATTATGAAAATAAAAATCATTGAAGCAAAAAAAAAATATCTCTATCCTTTTCTCAGGTAGGAAGTAATTTCAAATAAATCAGTAGGTACATACCAACATATAAGATATACCTAACTATCTATAAAGATAGATTCACTTTAACGATTTTTTTATTGCTTTCACTTCTAGATAATTCAAATGATGAACTAGAATAAAAAAAAAACACAATGCTCTTATTAAAAAAACGTTTATTTATTTGAAGAGTAAATAAATTTGCATATTGTTAGATAAGTGTCATAGCCTGTGGTTATTGTGTTGACTGGTTATCCCGTTTATAGATAGATGAATGGTAAGTGTTAATAAAAATAACAAAAACTGGTAGGTATGGGAATAAATTAAAAATACAATGGATCCAATTTGAACCCAAAAGGGTGCAATTTTTTGTACAAGTCTATTATTTAACGGTTATCCTAGTATTAACTATGTAAGCAAATTTTAATAATTTACTATGCAAGTTCGACAACCTACAGTTATTAAGCTTATACAATCTCAGGTGTGAAAAATATTATATTAACTTGTCTATTGAATAATTTTAGTTTCAAGGTAGGTGGCATACCTCATGGCTGAATTGCAGATATTATTTTGTTGGTATTTATTTTGTCAAACTTCATAAATTTAAGTATGTAAAGAAAAATTGGTGCGCTTTACAAACATTTTACTAAAATGACTTTGTTTTTTTTTATATATCTAAGACATTAAATGTCGAAGCCTAAATCACTTTAATACAATATTGGTAAAATTCAAACCCGTATTTTTTTATTGTAAGTTTCAATTACTTTAGGTATACGTAATATTTTAAGAATACCTGCATTACACAGGACACTCAAAAACTTACAGAAAAGAGTGGGAGACCTATTCTTTGGTGCAGATTCTAATAAAATCCTGTTTATAATTTCATATGTTTTTTTCATATTATTTATTTATTTATTTATTTCACAATCCACGGCGTGAGCCTTTTACATGTTCAAGAATAAATAATACACAAATCAAATATCTCATTCACAACACAGTTGGAAAACAAGGATTAACAAAACACAAAAGAGAATTATTTCATAACAATAATAATTTAAGTCAAATCATAAAATATTGGAGTGTCAGTACAGAATGTCAATGAAATGTTTAGTATTTAATATGTCAAGATTCAAAATTGCAATAATGTGGGAGATGTCATGTAGATAGAAGAAAAAAAAAATCTAATCTAATGGAAATAATACAAGATATTAGTGATTATAAGTGTAATATATCTTTTTGTGTCCTCATCGCTTTTGACATCAGCAAATAATAAAAAATAATTCGTTTAGTCTTCATGTTTGACATCTTTGATTTTGGAAAATTAGAGCTCGACTTTAATGTAAGCACTAGAAATAATTAAGTAATAGTGTCATCGTGTGCGTAGCAGTGATATACGAAAGGAATGTGGAATGAAAGTTGGTGTAGTAACATGGATGAATGTAAATAAGTTAAGATGGTTTGGGCACGTGGAAAGAATGAATGAGGACAGAATGACTAAGAAGATATATTTGGCTGAGAGGAATGGTGCTCGGAGACGTGGACGTCCGAGGATTAAATGGCAAGATCATTTATATCAAATCCTACAGGACGGTCACGTGTTGAGCACATTGAACAGGAGAGCATGCATGAGGAATTGTATGACAGTGACGGAAACGAAAAATGTATGCAAGGTTAGAAGGAAGTGGCGATCGATCCTTTCTGCCTACCCCGCGAGGGAAGCGGCGTGATGGTATGTATGTATAATTTATAATAACGAGCACATATTTTATATCGTCGCATATTATCGATATGGAGAGACTTGTAGGTACCTACCTACGTAACATGCATGATCAGTAATGCACAGAAGAAATAATAATCATGATATTGTTACTAGGTAGTTAGGTACTTGATGATTTGTTTGTGTACCCGCTTTGTATATTATGAAGGACCGGACCACGGGTACAGTAGATGAGCTTATGATGATCCTATTATCTGAGGGTAGGGCAGGATGATCAGCGGGAAAATGGATATTACAAGATGATCCACGGGGGGGTATTGATTTCAAATGACCATCTAGAATCCCCCCTCTGTTTCCTCTCTCTCTCCCCTAGTATGTATCCACTGACATCGCTCCCCAGGAGGGCAAAAAGAACCCGCACTAAACACAATAGAACTTAACCGATATTTCTCCAAGGACGGGTATGGTACCCACTCATACGTTTCTATTTCCAAATCCGGACAAAAGAAATTATTAATCAACTTTTAATATATACAACTGTGTAAAAAAGGTCAATCTAAATCCATGCAAAACAATAATTTTAGCAGATGTGTCATACATCCGTTGAAGTACAAAACTATACCTACTAAGGTGTAATACATAATAAATTTATAATGTTATGTAAATTACAGAGCTACCTTTTTGTGTACCTAATATTTTTTTTCTAAAATCTCAGTAGCAGAGTTGTTTGTGATTGTAAGTAATTTATTTCGCATGATATTAAGGGTTGAACCTTTTTTGTGAAGGATCTACTTTCTCTGTACATAATGTTATTAAACTGGGGACAAAATTGAAGGGATGACAAAGTTTTGTCCTATATTATTACAACAGTATTTGATACTCATCCGGTGTTTGGGAACAAGATTTCGCGTAATAAATTTCGTATTGAATCGATTTATGTGTGTGGTTTATGGGCCGTAGTATAGGTGCGTGGTAGCGCAATGCCTATGTGTAATTTATTTAATGGGTCGTACGGACGTATTGGGAGAAAGCCTAAAAGAACCCCACACTCGAGAATACCAATTGGGTACTAACAATCTTTTATATGTTGCCAATACTATTACTACTACATACACTCTCTACAGTCTACACATTACATTACATTACGAGTATAACATACTTCATATAATATACTGTATATACATACCTATTACGACTGTCTGTGTTATAGTATATCTGCAAATGATTGGTACCTCTGTGAGTCTTATTGCTTTCGCTACAAATTAAATGTCCCTTTGAAACATTAAACACATCTAGCAGAATTTACTCAATTAATTTATCCATTCATCACCGTAAAGCTTTATGTAGCTAATAAAGGTTTTTCTTTTATTTGAATCCACATCTAAAAAAATAATATATTGTGACATATCTACGTACAAATATTTTAACCAGCAAATTTATCACTCCAATCGATTAGGTAATTACTTCGAATTTAATACATCACTATTTTTTTATTTCTATGAATTTTTAAAATTATTTACTCATTATTTTTAGTATGTTTCGTTTTCTCCGCTAACCCTACATGTGGCGTATGGGAAATGACAGATAGATAGATTTTTAGATCATAGTTACAAAATTTCACGATTCACTTCATATAGGGTGATTTGTATAGGCGTAAATTAATGATTTACAGGGACACCGGTCCTCCGTCTTTACTCTTTCGTAATGACCTATGCAAGGTATCTCATGTTGCCTTCTTCACCTGATCACTCAATCTAGGTGTTCCCTTTCTTCTACTATCTTCCCTTTTGGTCAGAAGAAGCATCTCTTATCTTCTCCATACGTTATCCGTAGAAGCCATGTAAAGCGTCGACAGTGAAAATGAATATAATTTATTAATAGAGATGATACAATTTTTAATTACCCTCCCAATAAAAAATATGTAGTATAAGCGAGTTGTCGATTACATAATAATTATGTGTTAGATTAATGATCTTAGTATCTAATGAAATAATAAACAATATCTATGTGTGTTCCTATGATAACAATGTGTCAAACTACAAAATCGAAAAAAAAGTGTCTAAGCTTCTTTTTAACCATAAAATGGTACTGATTATTTTTTCTTCTCTTTCCTTTATGCTTAATAAAGCACCTATTATTTGTCAGGACATCCATGGAGCAATACATCCACATAAAGTCTTTAACGCGACATTTTACAAATACCCGTTTCTTACAGAATACTCAAAAACTTACAAAGGGGAGTGGATGACTTAATGTTTATCAAGGATTTCACGTAACATGTTGTTGCATAACACTATCGATATAAAATATTAATTATTATTAATAAACACCTGGTTTGGGCTCCCTTTCTACCTACCTTATATAAAAAATATATAATTTTCTACCTTTCAAAATAATATATACTCCCTACTGTTCACAACAACAGTATATTAATTCCTGTATTCATCAGAGTAATTAAAAAACTTTATAGAAAAATGTATTTCTAATGAATGAAGACAGATGTTGTTACTGCTAGTCGCTACTTCTACTACTATTATCAAATGCAGTTCCTCCTTAGGAGCGTTGATACGATGCTCTCCATTTTTACATTTAAATCTTTCTCCAAACAAAAATATCTTCAAAAATTGTATGTGGACTATTCTTTAAACAATATAGCACATCGATTTTCGTTATAATAAATAAGAATGAAGAGAGGAAATAAATGTTTTTTTATATGAAGGTATTATATTATAAATCCACCTCACCCCCACTAGTTTACCTCACCAGCCGCCACCAACTACTACTTCTACTATAAAGATTCCATTAAGAAAGATCTTTGGAAACTTTTATTAAGTTGTCAACTTGGTTTCATTTTTTATTCATCTTCTTCTTCTGTGTTAAAATAAACTAAAGGTAGGTAGGTACTTGGATGATAAACTTTTAGCTTTGTTAGACAATAATTAGGTATAGATATTATTATTACTTATCTTTCTTCAAGCAAATTTGTATCGTGAAAAATATAAGTAAGTACTTGACTGATTTTAAACCCGGCTTAATACAGAGAATAGTAGCTACCAACATATACCTTTTAGAAGATCTTCAATAGACTACAAACTACTAGTTGGTACACATGGTACAAAAATTAAAAAGTATAGTTTTCTTTATACCCCGTGGAGACCACGGTAAAGAATTTATTGGTTTCCCTCTCTTTTTCGCAAGATTTCGAGTGTCCTCCAGAGACAGGTGTTTGTAAAACCTTTGATCTTTAACATCTACAATAAAGCGATGAACTGATTTTAATTAAAAATTAACTACATACTGAAGTGGTATAGGTAGTCCACAAAATGGCGTAATATAAATTTATTGTTTGGTGTATCATTATTTTTATTTATAAATGAGATCATTTAAAGCAAATATTTTTTGTGAGTAGGTATTGAAAAATGTAAACATAAGTATCTAGCTACCGTGTGAATTTGTTGCAAAAAATATTTATACGGTTCTTCTTGGTTACGTACCTACAATGTGTAGTGTAAATTCATTATAAAGGTAGGTACATATTTTTAACTTCCATCGATTATTTTATATAATAACGTCCTATTGATAAAACCAACGTGTGAACCAATGACCTTTTAATATGGACTAGATATTCAAAGTAAAATTCGGTAATGCGACCAATCAAATTTTGTAACCAATATTTACCTATGTAGTTTCATATCAATCAGTTTAAATCGAGCGTTGGTTCACAAAGATGCATTCATAGGTATCTCCCTCGAGTCTCTCGTTGTAGATGCATTTATAAAAAATCGTTAGTGTTGATTCAGAATAATATATTGATGATCCATATATTAGACCTGCACCTTTATACAACACTCACCAAAGTTTGTTTATATTAGACAAGACAACGTTACCTTATTTGGTAGTGCCCCGGACGGGACTTGAACCCGCAACCCATCTTTTCACGTGATGTGCTTTGTCCAATTAAGCTCCTGGACGGACGACTTGACAAATCCTCCGATATTCTTTTTCATAAACCCCAATGACAGCTTCATGTGTAGGGTATTATTGTATACTGTTCAAGTATAACAATATTAGGTTCTTTTTGAATAACGACACGGATTTTATATTTACACAATATATTCAATAAATAATTCCTATTATAATTTGTCGAACACAATTTGTCAAAACACGCAGCCTAACAGTGCAAGTCAAGGTTCTATCAATTAATGAGCGTCATTCTCTATAGGTGGCTAACCTATATAGGCAGTAGCGTATTGCTACTCAGTCATTATCTTTGCTTAGCTTGTAAACAAGTCCAAAGGTCAATGTACAGGTGCAGTGTACAAAGTTCATACACTACACTCTCCCCTCACAATCTTGAAAACCTTACTATTCTACATATTCCAATCTTTATACAATTCTATGCGAGTGACTGTGTTCTCTACTTATTTCATGATTCTATATATAACAACAAAACATTACGAGTACACGCAGACCGACCAGTTCTTCCTTCTGTCCAGGGCCACCAGATGAAGTCTTCCACCAGCCTAAGTCCTGGGTCTCAGCTGTCCTCACCAATGGCCTCCAATCTGACCTGAAAAATTCAGAACCGGTGAGAGCTTTGCCTTCAAACAGGGGGAGGGGACCTAAACTCCTACTATTAATCAGAGGGACTGTCATCCCAATGCACAGATCTCACATCTATCCGATCCATATGTCTCTTCCAGAGCTGACCAGTACCTTTGATTCTAATAAGAAAAGTTGTATTGCCTAATACCTTTTCAATTTTACCTAAAACCATCTTTTCACTTCTGAGATCTTTGACAAGTACTGATGTACCCAAATTAAATTCCTTTTTCCTCCCCGAGACAAACTTCGAACCCCTGGAACTATCTTTACAAGTTTTCTTATTTACATACCTTTCCTCATATCTATACCTATTTAAACATTTACATCCATTGTTATTCCGCTTTTTCACTAAATTCTTAACTATATTCTCAATGTCTATATTAAAATTAACCCAATAAAAATAACTTCTAACAAATGATTTCATTTTCCCAATAACTGAATAATTTTTACACAAATAATTTATCACAATACCTTTAACTGATTCCGGAATAACAATTCTATCTCTGTAGAATAAATAATCCTTGTACACAGTCAAATGTTCCTTCACATTAAACAACTTCGCAATAGATTCATTTAACTGTCTTTTGCACGGCCAATTATTTTCTCCCACATATTTGACAACTTTTTCCAATGTATAATCACTTTTACTTCTCTCTAAAATTAATTTCGAATTAAAACTATTATTTTTATTTACAAAATCTAATTTTTGTTGTTTCACATTACACGCAAGCGATGCGTTCGCACTGAAATTCGGAATATTTTCAATGGGCTTACATGCAACAATATTGTTTAATTCACTGCCTTCCGTGCTATGTACTTTGTACCCTATATTATACCTACGCATAAAATCTGTACCCAATATTATTTTATTCCCGCTCTCTGTTACAACAAATTTAATATTTTTTTCCATTCCATTATGATTTATTTTACAATGTTTAATACCTAACACATTCAAACTGTGCCCGCTATACGTAGATAAATTAATTTCATCACACTTCTCTATTATATTATTTTCGTTGAATATTTCTTGCAATTTTTGAATAGATATACAGCTAATATTCGCTCCCGAATCTAAAATACATTCAACATTTTTATTCTCAATTCTTACATTTAATTTTATAAAATCGTTTTCGGTGTATTGCGAATTATAAATACCTTGTATCTTATAACAATTTTCATTCAAATGCCCTTTAGATCTACATTTTCTACAAAAAAATTCTCTATTAAATTTACATTCACTTTTATAGTGATTTCCCTTACAAATAAAACATGAAACATTTTTATTATGCTTATACCTACTCGTATTTACATTTGAATTTAACCTTGAAAATTTTGACGGTCGATTATTTTTCTTATAATCTGTATCTGTACTACTTGAACTACTGAAACTATTATTGTTTCGCCTGGAAATCTGGCTAATTTCTTCAAAATTTTCTTCCTCTTTAGCCGTGTACAGATGGCAGGATGCGAACGTCAATCAACACCAATCATCAAGCATGTGGCCAAATTTTGGAGCATTCGCCGAAGAAATATTCGGAGAATGCCTTCGTTAGCCGTCCACACCACTTGACACAGCTTGACGAAGCTTAATGAACTTTGACTTTGGCCATAGATATATAACAAAATTTGACAGTTATCGTTCGCTACTCCCCCTTCGCTGGCAATCCGCCTATGTACGGATTGGACATCAAACTTTTGGCCGAATGTAAGATGGCGGTGTTTTGAACAGCTGTTTTCATGTGAGTTTTGTGCGTGATTTGTCATGATGACGTTTCGTCCGGTTTATATGCCTCGGTGTGGAGTAGAAAGTATTGAATTATTACGTCTACACACAGTTACAAGAGTGCATGTATGGTATTAAATGAGATTAAATGCAGAATAGAAGTGGCACAAACAGCATTTACTAAAATAATGAAAAACCTTCTTTGTGACTGCAATATAAACCTAAAGCTGAGACAAAGAATGGTCAAATTTTATGTATGGTCAGTCTTACTTTACGGTGTATAAGTGTGGACTCTCAAAATTAATATAATTAACCGCTTTGAAGTGTTTGAAATGTGGATCCACCGTACAATGCTAAGAATATCCTGGAGCTCTGTAAAATATCATATTTGGGCTATGTGATGAGAGGTAAAAAACACACCATACTCCAGCTCCTCATGAAGGGGAAGGTCGAGGGCCGCAGAAGACACCTCTCCAGCTGGCAAGACACGTGAAGAAGAAGAACCATGCATACTCTTACACCTCGTATGGACAAGCAAGATACAACGCAACAATCAATTATAGAGAGGTAAGTTTTTTTTGTTGCAAACACTCCAAAAATATACACCAAAATAAGCAACAATTATCACTATTTCCAGTCAACTATTTAAATAATTAGTAGCAATTTTGCTCTTTATCTATCTTGGTTGAAAATTACACATCTCTAAATTGTTTTTTATTATCTCCCCAATATAGTAGAAAACCAAATGCAGATATTCGGCTCGCTAGAGAATATCTTTAAGTCTAACCACAAAAGTAATCATTTCTTAAATTTATAGTTGTGTCCACAATACATTAACTGTACTATAAGAGTGGACTTAATACAATTAAAGGTCATTGACTGTAAAATAAACAACTTTCTTAATTAACTTTTGAAATGGAAGCGGACTTTCTTGAAAACTAATCCCGTCAATAGAGTTGTGTAATCGCTAAACGCCTGTGTTTTGATATTAATAAATTTAACATGAACTTACAGAGCGCAATACTGGCTACATACTGTAGTAATTTGTTATAATAATATTATCATTATCAAAAAGACGGTTCTCTGATGTCATTATCATGCTCATAAATATATTGATGCATTCTTTGATGATTAATAAAATTAACTAACCTTTATTTTGTAAGTCCGCTTGTTGTGCTTAACTTCCTGATAAATTTTGCATCTTTAGCAACATATCTGAATAGTGACAGGTGAATGTATTTAATATTTGCTTATATATCATATTTCACGAGTGGAAGAGACAGAATATTCAACAAACAGGTCATTCTTTCCACTTTATTTGAATATAAGACAGATTATTGTTAAATCAGAATAAAATTGAAGATACTAATTGTCTCATGTGAAATGTTATATGAATATTTGTCTCTTGCAGAACACTGGAATATATGTGTACAGAATAAATGGGAGACTTGTTTTATCCTAGGGACTTCACTGATGTGTTGCGTCATTTATATTTTTGTAAATTATAGTTAACTCCAAAAGGAAATCTGACCCCACAAGGAATAGAGTAAATCTTCCACTAAAACATCATGAACAGAACGACACTTTTAATTCACCGATCCACTGTCATCTAGCAAGATTGTCTCAGTTTTCCTATCGTAGAATAACCTGTGTATTCAACGTATAACTAGTTTAATAGGTACCTATCCTATGGATCTGAAATCTAGTTGTAGATAGATGGGAAAAAATAAATTAGCTATACCTACCATCTGAGATTTATTGCCATATAAGATTAATGAATTTTATTGAGAAAATAATCTTTTTGAATCTAGATGACATTTAGTCATTGTCCTTAAATTTCAAACTCTTTTTATTTTTGTTTCAGTCAAGCTTTCTGAATGCATTTGATCATCAGTTCATACTCACAAACAAAGAACCAACATTGAATGAAACACCTAATGAGCTTACAGCATTCTTATTATATAAAATTGTATACCATGGCATCATTGCTGCATAAAATTTAAACCATGTCATCATAATGTTACAGGTGTAATAAAAATGTGATTATGTGGTATTAAAAGTTTTTTGATTTTTGCCCAGTTTTTCAGAGCACAAAAGAGCTAGCTAATCTAATTTGTTCAGGCATGTAATATTGAAACTAGATGGCTGACCTAAATATTTTTTAGAAATAAATCTTTTCACATTTCTACGTTAAGTGGTGAAAACATTATTAGCATTAAGATATTTCAGCCTTAATGAAACTTATTATTTTTATTCAAAGAAAACAAACTAGTCTCCAAGTACAGATAACATATCCCTATTATTGAACAGAACTATATAATAGATAATATCGTGCCATATATTGATTGTAAGTTCTTACAATAGTGATAATATTGTGGGGGTTCAATTTAGTTTTAATTTAATTTTTCTTATAGTTTTTTTGTTATAGAATAAATCTTGAATGGTACAAGTGTCGACATCTTTTGAGATGAGAAATAGGTAGGTATATTAATTATGAATTCATCCGCTAGAGGGAGGTCAAGCATTTTGAGTAGCCAAATCGACGCATAGTTAATATACGCATATCATTTGAAAGTTAGTTCCATCTTAGGGGTTAAACTAAATGTATTAGAATCAGATTTTCTCTTAACAAAATTTATAATGTGTTAAAAATATATAATTGTTACATCCTTTTTTTAAAATTTAATAAAACCAATGTAAGTACAAAACATTCTATTTTTATTTCACATCACATAATTCATATCCAATCATATTATAATAAATGCTTCACATTAATCAGAATTTGCTGAATACTATTTCTTTATAAATTTAACAATTCTTTCTATTCGAACGATACATGTCCTATAATTAGGAAGTATCAAATTATTTGATGGTTTTCTAATATATACCAGCAAATAAAATATAATGATATACATCATTATGTAATGATGAAAATCTCATTATGTAGGTACAAGGTAGTAGGGTACTCAAGTTTCATACAAAGCAAAAACAAAATATATAATATGTACATATTATTATATAGTACTGGACAAGGTAGGGTGTGATATTTATTATCTATGTAGTGGTTCAAGACTAAGGCTGGATACAGTGTGAAAGTGATTCAAAATCTTCTTACAGGCTGTTATGGTGGATTCTTCAATCATTTACTACACAACACAGTATAAAAGTTAAATTGAATTGAGTGATAGGTACCATAAATACATTTATTTATTCAACAAATACCATCATACAATAAATACTAGTAAGAAATAGGATTAACCAACTAGGTAAACCTGTTGTAGGTTAATCCTTTTGTATCAACAAGATATACATATCAAAACTAGTGTTAAAATAATAAGTGCATAAAAAATATTATACTTTTTATTTCATGTTTGTATATTTTGATGAGCATGACAGTTAATATCTACAAATAACATGTGGGCCCATCATCGCATTTAAAGTGCTGGTTAAAATACTTGGAATGGTTTAGACAGATAAATCTAATTACTAACTAAGAAAATAAGAATAACTCAATATATTGCTCATGATAATCTTTTGAAATAATTTTCTAAGAATTAGTATGAACATTTAATTTAGGACTTTATCTCTTTGCTATTGATTGTAAGTTGAAAATATTAAATGTCTTGTGGACAGTTCACAGAGATCTTTGCCAAGTATATTAGCACACAGCATTATTTGTGATAAGTATGTTGACCGTGCCTTCTGTGTGGCTAGTTCGTTGCTGTGGAACAAAATACCCTATGAATTGTGAACTCTGGAGAGTGTGGAGGTGTTCAAGAAGAGGTTAAAAACCCTATTGTTCGGGAGATGTTATGATTCTTGAATGGGCCCTTGTGGTGGTTTTTCCACAAAACGGCGCATCATAAATAAGTTGTCTAGTTATTATTATTATTATTCTCCTACCACATCAAATAAAAAAAGAAGTGCTGGTGATAGTAATATATATATATATATAAATGGCTTAGAGCACAGATAAGTGAGTTTTCGGTAAATAGAGTTACGAACATAACTACACAAAAAAAAATGATTTTTTCAAAGATTATTGTGCACAAATATGGTAAGTTGTAAATTATAATAATATATTAATTAAGTCTTCAAATGCTCCCCTGTAAAATCATCTTCGTGGCACTTACAACATCTGTGCACTAAGCCATTGAATTATTTATAAATGGACAATTTGCAGTGTTGTTTACTCATAGCAAGATCTTAAACTCCCAGCAAAAAGATGTGTCTATATAACCCCCAATTCTATATTTATTCAAACTAAAATAGAAAGTTACAAAATTTTATGATTAAGTTCACTTACTAACATTCGTGCTCTATGATTATTCCTAATTAGAATTGAATAATAAAACGAGTTGTATACAATTCTAATTAGGAATAGTTTTAGAGTTTATACAATACCAATGTAGACTAACTAAAATTGGAACATTCCTATTTTAGTTAGTGCACACTAAAAATGAAATAGAATCGGGTGTATCATATCATCAGGAAGAAATTATTTGCTTTCAAAAGAACAAGTTGTTCTTTTTTGATGTTCAAAGAAATGATTATGTGCAGTTTCATGGTAACTGAGTAGTGGGTAACATGTTGTTATGTGTATATGCTGAATTTAAAAAAAAAATCATTTTTCAAGTATTTTAAAACTCAACTGCTCTGTTTTATTCAATAGCAGTGAACTGCTTCATATCTTACGAAAATACTTCATATAAACCCTTCTGAAAATGAAAAAAATTACATAATATTAAAATACTACCCTTAACATTTTATTCTTGGTACACTGTTTATTAACTATAAGTTGATTTTTAATTTTTTTAAATCATGAAAATGTTTTTCAATAAGTGTTGCAAGCTTTATACTATAGCAATAGTAGGATATATTATTATACATTAAAAAATAACATACAGAGGGCACATTTCGAGCGCCCTTGAGGTGGATTTTTTTTCACAAAACGGCGCTTTAAAAATCATCCAAATAATAATAATAATTTATATACAAAAAATATACCTAAAACCAAAGTAGTACATTAGACTAATGTAAAATAAGTACAAAGTTCGGCCTTTCAATGGACAAAAATATATGCAATATGTAAACTAGTACCTTACAACTTATTTAAAGATATTTGTATGCGATCATTTAGATCATTTCAGTGGTTTACTAACTCTTTAATATTCCAACTTAATAAGTTCTATCTATTCCCTCACACTGCATCTCAAGCGGGGTAAGCAGAGAATAACGGAACGCCATATAGATCTGTACAAATATACTTTTTTCGCTTCTTCTACATTCATGTAATTTATCATGCACGTACAAGCATTCTATCCACAACACTTCTGTTGCAAGATGATAAGTTATACTATAAATGCAAAATATTATGCTCTAATGTCAATTATTTAAAGTATTTATACATAAACATCCAAATCTAAACATTGATTCATCTCACTGCATTTTAATTTATTTGTAGTACAAACCTTGTGTCCTAGGACCTTTGCAAGAACATTTTATTGATAATCTTGTCATGGATATTACTTTTTGCATTTGTGTAACACCTATATCCAACAATAAGAACTGAAAATACACAAAACATATTGTTAACATAAAACGATACATTATATATATTATTACATAATGTTTAAGTCCCGTCCGGGGCACTAACAAGAATGAAAAGACGTCACCGAATAAGGTGACGTTATCTTTTCTAAACCATATATGATGGTTTCATGTGTTAAATTTACATATTTTCATATTAAGAATATAACTCAACAAACACCTCATCCACACAACCAACAGACTGTGCAAACTCCCTTAACATAATATATATCCATTTATACACATCAATAGACCCCTTGTGAACCAAAGAATAGTGCCCTTTTAGAGAATATCATTAGAAAATTATTAAAACATGATCCAGATGGAATCATAATTACTTCTGTATAACAAAGAGATGTTATCTCTGTTCAATGCTTTGATGTACAGTATCATTTGTTACATGATCTTATTAAGCAATATCTAAAATCCTCCCAGAGCACATATTTTCAAAATAATTACTTTCCACTCTTGACACATGGTTACAAGCCAAGATTCACAACCGCATAGAAGGATCGGGATAATACAGGCATCGAGTAGGCGAGATTTTATCATGGTACTGAGTCCAGACGCCCTTCAAATTCTGTTCCATGTTATTGAAACCCCTATTGGCAGCTGAGGTGTGGATTTATCAATTCCGATCGAAGATAATGCACACGTTCAATTTTAAAAATAACACACTATTGTAATTATCGAAAAAAAAACAAGTTTAAAATGAGGGTTAAAGATTTTATGAAGTGACATCCATATATATGTTTTTACAACGCGATATTAAATTATACAATTGATAACACATTATCAACTGCTACTTATCATTCAAAATCAACAATTTTACTTTTTTTAAAAAAAACGACACAAAACACTCAGTTTCCGTATTTGTATTATTACACCACACCTGACAACCACATAAATTTACTTCACAGCATTCACAGCAAGCAGCAAGTCATATACATTACATAGAATAGAAATGTCACTGTCAGATTAACAGTGTGACCAGATTTTATCTTACGAAACTACTAAATGTGTAGGTTAAAAACTACTAAATTCTTCAAAATGGTATAGGAATTTAAAATATTTCAAAAAATCCTCGGTTTTCAGAATCCTATTTTCTCACAGTATCTTTACCTACAACATACCGGGTAAATACCTATATGTGTTTATACCGACTAGTGTTTTCGAATCATTAAATATCGGGTATTTGGGAAAAATATCCGATACTTTATCTACCAATTACCGACTAAGTTGTTTTGAGTTCATACAAATACCAAAGAAATTAAAATTACCAAACACTGTTGCCAATGCCTCGAAAACTACCAAAAAGGTATTAAACTACTGCTATTACTATTAAACTAATTAACACTGCTTTGACATATATGGATTGTCTATGATCATTGTTATAGTAAATTTAAACATAAAATGATAGTTAAATGTACAACCTTGCACTATTGTTATATTATAGAAAAAGAAGTTTACATCACTACGCCTGCCATTTAACATAACCTCAAAAATCACAAACGACAAACCGTCGTCGTTCCCCGTACTTAAGTTTATAGTTCTATGGTTCCCTGTCGTCGGTCCCGTTGTCTTTTGATTTCCGTTCCGTTATGAATTTATTCATATTTAGCCATTGATCTAACATGTTAGATCAAGCATGTCAAACTTGCGGCCCGCATGCCGCATGCGGCCCACAACGTATAACTTTGGGGCCCAATCATAACAGTACAAAAAAAAATCTTGCATAACAGTACAAAAATTTTGGAAATTTGAAAGGAAATAAAAAGATAAATTAAAAAAAATATTTAAAAATAATCATAGGCTCAACATATTATATTTTTCTTCATTCATTCATTTTTTTCATAGTCGTTTTCTGCTTTCATTTGTTTGTATAAATGTGTTTAAAAAACGGTATGGCTGTATTCACACAAAAATATACCACGAAAATATGGTTATTTCTACGCATGTCAAACAACATCTGGGAAAAAATAAATATTTTACTTTTTTTACACTTTTCAAAATAAACCTAGTTTACAGTATAATTTTTTTTTGTGGCCCACATACACTTTTAATTTTTTATTTGGCCCGACTTAGAATTTGAGTTTGACATGCTTGTGTTAGATCAATGTATTTAGCAAATTAATCATTGATTATTAAAAAAATAGTGACGAATATCTGGACAAAGTGTAACATTTGCATTGTTATCTGACATGACGATCATGTTATGTATAAAAATTTATAAATAATTTAAGTATTTATAACTTATTTATCAATAATTTTATTTATAAATAGTATATTTGCACACTATTTACTTTATTAAAGGTTAATTACTAGAAAGAGGCAAAATAAAATAAATAAAACGGCGTTTGACATTACTAAGTTAAGCTCAAATCGTGTCCGTCGACGACTTGAGGTTCACAGGTACTTGAGTACTACTTGGGTAAGTTTTATATGACTATGAAATGAAAACCGCTACTTGGTTAGCACTCAAGTATCAGGGAATACAAAAGTAACGACTATGAATTCGGGTATGAATATCTCACAGAATTCCATAGGGAATATAAATAAAAATCTATGGTTCAATAATTAATTAATAACTCTATGAGTTTATCTATAGATTTTCACTAGTTAATTTATCTATGGATTTACACCAGAAATTCAAACGTAAACCCGCGCAGCTTGAAATTCACACAACTAATACAATATAATATTTAAAATTAAAACAAATTATGGGAAAAAAGTGGAGTCAAGATGAGGTCAATAAATTGATGGATATGATTAAAGAAAGACCCTGGCTATGGAATCCGAAACATAACCGATACCAGTGTAGGGTAGCTCGAGGAGACTCTTGGAATGAAATCTCAAAGGATTTGAAATGTGAAGAATCTATAATAAAAAAAAAATGGGATTCTCTCCTGACATCATTTAGGAGAGAACGGCAAAAGATAGAAAATTCTAAGAAATCAGGTATGCATATAATTACATTATAATACACATTATTAAAACATATATTATATAGACAACTACCTATGTTAAAATGTAGTTTTAAATTCTTTTGTTTCAATTTCATTCTACTTTTAATGTGGTGAAACAACTAAAACATTTCTTTTACTTAAAAAACAAGTTCATTACTTTACATAAACGATGAAAACTTTTCATTAAGTTTTTTTTTTATTTATAAAACTTTTATCTTTAATATAATTATATTAAAAAATAAACTGGGGTCATGGGGTCATGACCCCCCCCCCCTAGCTGGTTCCGGGACCTATGTGGATCACTAATTGAACATAATGATTTTATTTATATATTTTGTCACCATACAGATTTTATGTAACTACATACCTTCCTACCTACTTTTTACTTGTATCTATTGTTATCAAAATTAAATAATAAGTTCTTGACTTGACCACGACTATGTGACCCCCTCCTGGCGCCAAAGCTGGATCCGCCCTTGCATACACCACATCACACCATACACAAAATAATAAATGAATATTAATAGCAGTTTTATAGAGATAATAGTAGGTATATTTATGTATTAATACATATTATACTGCAGTAACACACAGCAATAGATAATATCGTTTCCCAGAGTCAAGACTTAGGGAGACAAAGGAGCATGGCTTCTTGTTCTAGTTGTCACCTTCAATGTATTATACAATCTATAGATGCGAAGTTTATTGTTAATCTTCAAATCTACATATAATTTAATCTAAAAAATATATTTTTTCATTTAAAATGATATTTAAATTATTGTCGTTAAAAAATTTTGAGACAAAAATAGTGACTCAATTTGTTTATAGTTAATTTCAATTAATAGCTATAATTTCGAATACCTATGTAAGCATTATTTATGGATTTATTTTATAAAGCAGTTCCAATCAATGCCATTGTTATTTTAGGTGCAAGCTCGGATGCAATATACAAATCAAATTGGATCAATTATAATTCTATGTTATTTTTGATGGATAAGTATATTGCAAGACCAACTATAGATTCTATTGAAGTAAGTGCATTTGTTTATTTTCTTTGTACATATTATTATAAATTTAAGAGACATAATAGAACTATGACGAGATCAAGTATGGGCAAAATAAGAGCCTAAAGACGATGAATGAAAATATTAAATATACTCGTACAAATTTAAGAATACTTTTAGAATAGTTTAATGCAATCTGTACTATTTTCCTATTTTCAAATAATATTTGTGAATCATTTACGTGCCACATCACCTCAGGGACGTATGTATTTCAATTTATCAATTCAAAGACATTACATCCAAGTCATCATTATAAAATAAATATACAGAGATTGATGATATAAAAATATCAAGTATATATTCTGTGGCAACAAGGTAAAAAGGTATTCTATGTTACTAGGTAACCCTTGATGCCATTATTTGTGAGGTATGACATATACCTACCTACCTACATTTCTGTGGAGGGAATAACTCAATACTGCAAAACTGACTCATGCCCCTTTACCTTGTCACCACAGATTATATGAGTATCCAAGATGAAGTAACATAATATATTGAAGTAAATTTCATATTTCAGAAACAAAACAATTGGTATGCAAATGTACTTGACTTTCGCGGAAAATATATTTGTCTATCTATCTATACTCTCGCACCATATCCTTAGTGGCGTAGGCAGAGAGAACGAAATGTCATATAGATCTATTCTTAGATACTTTTTTCACTTATTCGTTCATACACTCTCTCGTACATACACACGCGAATAATAAGCTAGGACAAGTTAATTGTACATATTTCTTTACAATTCAAACATTTAATAATAATGTACGGAACATTTTGAACAATAAATTAAATACCATCTATTATAAGTGTTTTTCGGGTTTTGCTGTGTGGATCTCCAATGTTCTCCCTCCTAGCAAGTTTAGGTTTTGGTGTTGAGGATATATTATAGGAATAAAATGAGTATGTCGTCAAAGACATTTTATTTCTGAAAATGTCCTCAGCATCAAAGCCTAAAGCTCGAAAGGAAAACATCAGAAATTCATACAGCACACCCGAAAAATAACGTAAAATAATACGAATTTTATTAGGTAAATAATGTGAAAGTATACAATAATGTAAGCCAGTGATTCTCAAAGTGGACCAGATGGATCCCCAGGGATCCACGGGAGACTCGACGGGGGTGCACGATGGCGTGACTAAAAAATGAGAGTCCACAAATCCATAGTTAAAAAAGGTACTGTGAGAAAATATTCTGTAAGAAAACCGAGTTGAAATATTTCAAATTCCTATACCAAGGGGGTTCACCGGAACCATCAAATTTTTGAAAAAGTGGTCTATGAGAAAAAAAGTTTGGGAATCTCTGATGTAAACAATAATAGTTATAGTAACTATACTCTGCAGTCTGCACATCACATTGGCCAAAAGCCGTAATGATGTGCAAAGTAAATTTAAAGAGAATTATGAAAATAAAAATTAAGCATATCTATTTTGCCACGGTACTTGACCCACCGTGGCAAAATATTCCGAATATTCACATCTGATTAATTCATTGGATGCAGCAGATCTCCGCGGTATATTTCGCAATGAAGTAAATGAAGTCAATACAATATCTTCATTTCTTGAGCGCCATGATCCCAATGTGGTACACCCATTCTCATCCGTAGAATCGAATGTTCCTATGGGCGAATAAATGTTCCGGGACATCTTGCTTCTGCGTAAAAAGTTATGGAGATGAACGCAAGCCATAACAATTGTGCTGGCTTTATCCGGTTCTAAGAGCATGGGTTTTCTTAGGACCCGAAATACAGCTGACATTATCCCGAACGCATTTTCTACAACATTTCGTGCTCGGCTAAGCCTATAATTGAATATTCTTTTAATGCTGCCATGTTGTTGTTGGCCAGAGTATGGTTTCATGATGTTTTGATGCAACGAAAATGCATCATCGGTAACAAATACGAAGGGAACTTCCATTTCTCTACTCGGCAGAGCAGCACACGGTGGCAAATCTAAGTCATTGTTTTGTAACTTATTAAATAAGTTGGTGTTTCTAAAGACTCCACCATCCGAAAGCCTGCCTTGAGCTCCAACATTTGCGTATATGAAATTATAATTGGCATCGACTGCTGCCATCAGTACTACGCTACATGTCGACTTATAGTTGTAAAAGTCTCCACCTCCATGTTTTGGATTTTGGATTATGCAGTGCTTTCCATCAATGGCTCCAATGCAGTGGGGAAAATCCCATTTCCGTTGGAATTCACTTGCAATCTGTATCCACTGGTCGCTGTTGGTGGGAGTCTGAAACAAAACTATATCATAGAAAATGTTTTTTAGCTGTTTTTCACACGACGAGAAGAATGGTCGGTGAACCGTTGTGAAATGATCGGATAAGAGAGGAGTCTTATGGATAGAATGCATGTAAATATGTTAGGACGGAGTTCCACGTCTTGAGTAAGAGGAACATGTCATTGTATGAGAAATTGTACGAGTGCGAAGGAAACGAAAGAAGTATATACGGTCTGCTGTCCTCTCTGCGTACTCCACTTTAGGACGCGAAGTGACTGTTAGCCAATAATAACATTAATATTGTTGTCGGTTGGCAGTCGTAGAATCGCCCTAAATAAACAATATCCATTTTATCTTATACTCATACTCTCGGTATTAGAATAAATTAAGATAATAATATGATACATGACATTTTTTATAGAACACGTCTGAGCAAGTCGTACTGACTGATGATGAGGGTGAAGGATTACCGGATTTGAATCCATTGGCGGAAAGGTCAAGAAAACGTAACCGCACGACTAGCAATTTGGAACAAAGGGCTGATGAAGCCTATGTTATGATGCGGGAGGTCTTCAATAGGCGAAAAAACAGGGATCATGTGTCAGCGTTTACTGAGCATGTTGCCGCCAAAATTAGGTTGTACAGCCCACATGTACAGTCGCTCGTAGAATATAAAATCAACAAATTATTATACAAAGCAGACAGCGGAAAATTTTCCAAGACATTGCACGATTCTCCATCTGGATATCAGAAATCAACGTCATCGACACCGTCTTCAATAAACGACGTCGAAATTATCGATTTCATGCATGAGAGTGAAGTTTAACATTGTTTTTTTTTTATTGAAATATACCTACATTTTAATGAATGATATAATTTATTTTTTATTTCTAATACCTCTAACTCCAAGAGTATAATTATATATACATAGGTTACTGAACAGTTAGCCTGCTTGCTATCAACAAGTGGGAAATGACACAATAGTATGAATTACATTTTATACCTTATATGTTTAAAACTTTAACACTTACTTGTACTTCAGTCTTTAAAGCTTCAAGTATAGCGTGGCATACTTCGGGTACTATTGCTGAGATCGATTGTTTAGATATTTTAAACAAATATGACAGACTTGTATAGGAATCGCCTGTAGCCAAAAATCTCATAGTAACTGCTAGCCTGTCAGTTATTGGAATCGATTTACGATAGTGCGTATCTTGTTTTGCCACAGCTGGACCAATTTGACCTAAATGGGTATATATGCATAAATATATAGCTGGACCAATTTTACCTAAATGGGCATATAGGCATAAATAAACGACCACATAAAAAAATAGTGGCTGACTAACAATATGAATGGGCTTATAATGTTCAACAGTGTTGGAACAATTTAAAACAGAACTAGGCTTGTGATATATGTATAGTGCATATTATAATAAATATTGGAAGATTTTTATCGGATTCCTGCATGTGTACTTTAAATATACCCTATTTGGGTAATAATCCAAGTACGCGGAGTAATCTGATAAAGAAATCTTCCAATATAGATCTTTTTCCACCACAATCATTATTATATACGAGTTTTGTAATATTTTCTTCAAAAATCCCCAATTGAGTGCGACTTTTCACTTAGTGCTTTCATATCCGGAATGGATACCCCGCACTCAACGGTGGTTACCTGTATAATATGATTAGGATTCATTTCATTCAACGGTCATTCAGGCTGCCAACTGTGGCCCATGAGGACAAAAAAATATATTTGTAAGTTCAAATTTTAACTCACCTAATAGCCATTCGAAATCCATAACTGACATCCTAGCAAAATTGCAAAACATTTTGTATTCTGGCTCTACCCTGATGTCAGCAACTATGGATGTATTCACTTCCCTGTTTTTAAATACCTGCGTCATCCACCATCTGCGTTTTTTGGCCTTTCTTTTTCGTTTCAATGCTTCATCAAATAAGAGTATTGTACCGCTTATGATTATCTCTTCTTCTAAAAGTTCTTCCATTTCTAATGTAATAGGAATAACGTGAATATTAACATAAAAATAATTTTAACAGATAGAAAAATTGAATCGAATTGATTAGAAAACAACTAATAAAAAGTTATTTGTATAATCGTCATCAAATCACTAAAACCTTATTGAAAACTTTTGGTTTTATGCTCACATAAGAAAAAACAAAACAATATTCATTTATTGACAATTAGTTATTGTTCATGAATTTTCGTGTATATTTAAAAAGGAAAACTTTCATGACATAAACAAACTAACTTCAAAATGTTGAATTTATTCCATAAAACAAATATTGTTAATGACCTATCTAATATTTTATAAATTTGTCTTGACAATAATGATATGATACAGTACTGAAAAGATGTCAGTATCCCTCAATTAATTTGGTTGCATAAATGAATAATCGATTAAATCATTTGCCACTTACCTATCACTTACGATTGATCCAAGATAAAATAAACTTGATTGATGTTTAAATTACAATATTTAAAAAAACACGATTACCCGCTCTTTTTAAAGGTCACCGAAAATTTGTAATACGACACAATAACTACAGCTATATTCTGGTAAAATAGAGCAGTGTTGTCAAATTCATAGACCTGTAGACAATTATAATAGGTCTATGGTCAAATTAACAACCATAGAGGAGAGATTATTATATTGTTTCTATTATTGACTACTAAATTTCTTTCATTGTATTTCTACTGAAATTTGTTTAAAATTAAATTTGCTATGCAAATAAAATTACACGATGGTAGAAAAGCTCATATACATATATTAAAAATTATTTCTTACAGAATAAAAATAAAAGCAGAAGAAAATCACTAAAATATATTTTTGTTATCTCACCAATATTGTTGAAAACCCAATCTTCTGTGCTGGAGAATATTTCTACAAATAATAATATGATCTAAATTAACCTTTTGAAATGGACTTTCTTGAAAACTAATCCTATGAATAGAGCTGTAAAATCTTGAAATGCTTGTCTGTGTTTTAATATTAATAAATTCAACATGAGCTTTTAGAGCACAACACTTGCTACATAAATATTGTTGTTATAGTAATATTATCCTCTGATGTTACTATCATGATCTGTGAACAAACCTGCCATAATTTTTTTGATATTGCATGAAACTAGCTTATAGATGCAATAATGGTATAGACAGGGGGTAACAATCAATTTGCTATGTCTACTAATGTGAGTTTACCAGAAATTAATAGATTATTTTTGTAACTGGCTGAAGCTTTTAAGTCATTGTCCTGAAATTTGGATGAGACAAGACTGTTCGTTCATACTCCTACAGAAGTAGTAACGAGTAGAACCAACAATGCTAGATTTGAAACAGCCATTAAATATTTTGCAGAGTTGTTTAAATGTATTTAGGATTCATGTATCAAATTTCATGTCACAGGCACTAATAAAAGTAATCTAAGCATAAATAAATTTATGTGGTTCTATTTCATTTAGAACATCCTCATTTTAATGAATTAAAGATAAAAAATAAAATACTGTTTACCTTTACTATGAAAGCAATCAGTATTTTATTTTTAATTCATGTTTGCATGATATTTGAGTTTTGAACATTTTTCCATGTGCCGCACCCATCCAAAAAAAATTGATCTCCCTCTGTCTGTATATTTTGTTGAAAAAATATAAATAAAAATAACTTTACGAATTTAGATTCTAAATCACTAGCAAACGAGTGGATGGCCTTGAGAAGAATATAATAGATAAGGAAACACAAAAATTCATTTTTATTTAAGTTGCTAGAGTATAAATAGAGAACTTTGTTCACTTTCACTAACATTGATATTAGAAGCTTTTCAGACATACATCCATCTTCAGTAATAATTAATTTTAATTATAAAAATAAAATAATAAGTAGTTAAATAATTATTATTATGAAGATGGACATATTATTTAAGCTACTAATATTTATATATCAATCAATCAATGAAATTAAACAGCAATTATTTTATAGTCTAAAAAATAATTATAAAGGAATAAGAGTTGTCAAAAGAAAATATTATTTTAGTCCTGAGTATGTATGTAAAATAAAGAATTAGAAAACATTTATAATATGTAATCTGTAAATATTGAAAAAGGATTAAATAAATATTCAACACTGTTCATAAAGATTTATTTTCAAAATATCATTCCTTGAGGGGTGGCAGAAAGGCTTGAATACTGTTTATTCCTATACAACAACATGTATGCAATTCTTCATAAAGGCCCTTCTATTCATTCTACTTGATGTTTAAAACCGAGCGAGTGCTAATTACAACAATAACAATAGATAATCGTCTATATATTGACGATTAGTACTCAAACAATTCCAGTACCACACTGTTACGCAGTATATGTCTCAAACTATTACTACCCATTACTTTGTAGCAATGAACATTTCATTCTCTTTCTATTATAAAAAATAGCACATACAGGGTATGTGGCATAGTTCATCATCGAATATCCATTTTTACGATAACACTAAATAATAATAAGGATTAATGTCTAAATAAAATAATCATGAATAATATTGTGTGTCGCCCTACAAGGATGCCATAATTTTTCTTGAACAAATATGTTTTCAGCTTTTGATGAATGGTTACAATTCAGCGAGACAGAGTTGGATTTTAAGATCTCTTCAAGTCCTGTTACGAAATTCATCTGCTTCTTAAAGTGCCATGTCAGGTCCCCCCAAAGTTGGAATTCACCCTGGTGTAGGCTTCTCTGTCTTGTGCTAGCGCCGGAACAGCTCATACACAATCTGGATTCCGGTCCACTTGCTGATGTTTCTTAGCCAGAGTCGCCTTCCCACCATATTCATAAGAACTGAAAATTCATAAATATAAAGTTAATAGAAGGATACTCTTCTATTTATTTGCACATATAAAAATATAGTTTTTCTATTGCTACTACTAATCTACCATCACTAAGTAGGGAAGTCAGCTAACTAGCAGTATGTAATAATCATTCAAGCTGTCCTCTCTGCGCCAACAAAAAAAGACATTCAGGATGGATGACAAACCTCATTATTGCTGAATTCAGGGTGTAAAATGTATTTTTTTACAAACACTTGTCTTTAACAGAACACTTAATAACTTATGGAAAAGAATGACAAACCTATTCTTTGCCGGGCTCTTCACGGCTTAATTTTATGGCATCTGAAGATAAAAAGAACTATGTCCTTTTAATGTTTTTTTTTAAAAAAAAGATATATCTGGGTTTGTTATAAACTAAATTATAACCTTATACACCTTTAACACTAAGCTAAAAGCTTGTGCCATGAAAGGGGAGTTTGCCGGCACCTGGGATCGAACCACGGACCGCTTGTTCTGAAGGCCGAGACTCTACCGACGAACTCGAATATAGTCGGATGTAATGTTTTCAAAGTAATACTTCATTTGTATTTCAAACAAGGTTATTCAACAACAACCTGCGATTGTCACAGACCTGACTGAAAAATAATTTGACCTATGAATGATTTTCTTTGCACAAAAGTGTTGTAATGGAATACTGTGAAAGAACAACATATTATCAATGTGTTCTCTTACCAAATGAATTGATTCGAACCAAAGTATTATTGAGTTGATCAAGTAACATCTTCTCTGGCTTCAGATCTCTTTTGGACAAAATATAATCTATTGTGGATGTGTGGAAAGTGACATTTGACAGAATATTATTTGATCAGGTGAATGCATCTGAGCTTCGGTTATTGTTATGTAGACATGTTGTATTTTACCCGGAGAGTAGGAATTTGTGTTTTTCTTAAGCACACAATGAATTAGCATTTTTGAATGCGTTTGACATCACAATACTGAAGTTTTTACAGTTAACTGATTTGTAGGTTAAGTTAGAGTAAGTTTGGTGCTATTTTATACATTACCATATCATTTCTTGGGTGAAAACTAAATAATTACGTGAATATAAGTAGGAAATTAGTTAACCTTATTTTGAGTGTCACTTTCCATGGACACGTTATTTTGACATATTGTTTATTGTTTTAATAATGAAACAGTACTAAACATTGTTGAACTTGGTTTATTAAAAGCCACTTACCAGTTTTAGTTTTTAAACTAATAAACTGATTAAACAGAAAAAAACTTTCGCGGTAACGTAACTGACAGCTGACAAGCATAACAAAACAATCATAAGTTAAAAACCATAGAGAATAACTTTTTTCTTTTTCTTCTTTTTTTATTAATTTGGCTATTCAATAGGTTTTAAAATTAATACTTATTCCAAAATATATAAAAAAAAATATATGAAATCGTAGAAAATCTCATAGCAAAACATCTTTCGGAATAAATTTGAATCACATTAGACTGTGTCGACTTTTTTTGATAATTTTAATGTAGAAAGCAGTAATTTACTTAAAAGAAAACTTGTTGATATTTTAAACACAAAATTTATTATTTACATTTTTCGTCCACATTCCATATAAAATTTTAGTACATTCTATATAAAATCTATATAAAATTATACCTCGGTTTTCTTAAAGAATATTTTCTCACAGTACCTTTTTTTACAACATAACGGGTATTTGCACCGATTATTGTGTTACTACCGGATACCGTTGCCGTATTTTCAAAATGCTATAGGAATTTGAAATATTTCAAAATCTTCTCGGTTTTCTTAAATATTATTCACTCGAATCATAGATTAAATATCGGGTATTTTTACCGAATACCGACCAAGCTGTTTTGGGTTCATTAAAATACTAAAACATACCAAACTAACTCTATTAAAATCTACCAAAGAATTAAAAACTACTAAACCCTGTTGCCGATGCCTCGAAAACTACCTAAAAAGCAAGAAACTACCAAATCTGTTCACGCTGATGACATTATTCACGTGGATGTAAATGATTTTAAGTGTTACCGGTGTGATAAATACCTACATTCACGTCATATTTTTACGTTTGATTGATCGTAAGTTCGGTTGGAGATTTTAAATAAGTATTTTTTTGATTCTTTGGATGGCTACAGCTATTTTTTATGGTTTCATTAAAAAATTCTAGCCACAATTTTATCATCTATTAAATTGGTGAATTCATTTTCATTTAATTTTTGTTTAACTTTGATTTATTTGTGTACTGTATTCATCATATTTTCGCCATTCGTGTGTCAATATCCACTTCGATAAAGCATATTTGTAATTGTTATTATTATTATTTGGATGATTTGTAAAGCGCCGTTTTGTGAAAAAAATCCACCTCAAGGGCGCTCTTTGCTAACTAAGGTTGTGCTTGAATTATTCCGTGAGATTTCTTGAATAGATAAGTTTTCAGTTGGTTCTTGAAACGAGATATGTCTTGCGTTTCTCTGATCGTTTGTGGAAGCCTGTTCCAGACTACAGGTGCAGATATTGCAAAAGCACGCTCCACGTACACTGGTTTCGATACAGTACTGGTCACTTCCAATTTAGTTGTAATATCTTGACAAGACCTAATTGTTTTGTCTGTCTATGACTTAACGCCTGTCTACCACAGAGTAATGAATCAAATGCGTACGAAAAATGTAAAAAAAAGTAATTTAATTCTCGTGAGATAGACCGAATTTCGACGGATTATTATTTTCCACGTGATATAATAGTATCTAAAATTAATTTGAAATTTCATAAATTGTATGTGAGATGGACTTCATTGCCTAGAATCTTTTACTGAGGTATACAAATATAAAAACAAAAATAAAAGCAGGATTTAACCATAAAAATCATAGCAATTATTTTATAAAATCAAGTTATGATCGATGGCTTGATTTTTTCATGAGGTAGATTTTTTCATGCAAGCAACACTTTATCACAGTTTGGATACGATATGCATCTATGGTTATGTTACACAGAATCTTCGCCGAAAGTTCCGCATCAATCCGCATGAGAATTTGTATGTAACTTCTGAAGGATTCGGCCTTGATTGCCAATCATTCGTTTTGCTGGTCAATCATATGATTGACAATCATTCGGCGTTCGCATCCTGCCATCTGTACACAGCATTTTTCTATTTTTCTCTCTAGTATGTGCTCATAACTAGAAGCCAAAGCAACTGCTTCGTTCAAAGATACCCTATCTTTATCACATTTCAAGAATAACTGCTGTTTAATCTCTTTATTTCTAATTCCGATTATAAACAAATCTTTTATATTACTTTCTAATCTAGTACCAAACTCACAATTTATACTTAATTCTCTTAATCTTAAGGCAAAATCTTTAACATTTTCCGAATGACCTTGAGTAGCCTTGAAAAAAATTTCACGCGATTCAAATACACTTTTTTCCTCTTTAAAATAACCATTAAATAACTGAATCAACTCTTTATAAGACTGTTTTTCCACAGAAGCTGGAAAACACAGATCAGACAGTAGCTTGAAACTGCCCTGGGACAACGATGTTATGAAGAAAGCACGCTTCTTCACATCAGTCCAACTTTCATCATTTAATAATAAGGCGTTCTCCCACCTTGTTCTGTAAGAAGGCCAACTCATTGTCTTGTGACAAAACGGCTCTAAACCTCTCGAAGTCATTTCGGAAAATCACAGGCAAAAACAACTAAGAATAAAAAAGACTTAACTTATGAGAGACTCCTCCAATCGCCCCGGTCTTCTGGATTTCCTTGCAACCGCAATGGACTCCGCCTGGCTGACCTGCAAGACCTCTCCTCTCTTGGCTTCCTGGATCCACCAACTGGCTCCGCCTGGATGCTGGGTGACTCCTGTTACCCACTGCTGCCTGCACCTTGCCTCAAACTGGCTCCTGAGACTTCCTGTCTCCCTGCTGCTACCTGCAACTTCTCCAACTGGCTCTTGAGACTCCTGTCTCCCTGCTGCTACCTGCAACCTTGCCCAACTGGCTTCTGAGACTCCTGTCTCTTTGCTGCTACCTGCACTGCTGGCTAATCTGGCTTTGGAGACTCCTGCCTCCTTTCTACTCCTGTAGACTGCCTTACAACTCTTTATTTCCGCGTACCGCCGACAAAACTTTCGGCGCGCAAAAAAAGACTATTGTTGTATGTTTACGACAATTTTGAACTACCGAACTGCGCCACGTATTGTATACTGGGTCAAGTATAACAATATTAGGTTCTTTTTGAATAACGACACGGATTTTATATTTACACAATATATTCAATAAATAATTCCTATTATAATTTGTCGAACACAATTTGTCAAAACACGCAGCCTAACAGTGCAAGTCAAGGTTCTATCAATTAATGAGCGTCATTCTCTATAGGTGGCAAACCTATATAGGCAGTAGCGTATTGCTACTCAGTCATTATCTTTGCTTAGCTTGTAAACAAGTCCAAAGGTCAATGTACAGGTGCAGTGTACAAAGTTCATACACTACAGGTATGAATTAATTAATTTTGAAAAATAGTTTCAAATAAAATTTGCACGTCGTTGCTATTCTATGAGGTCAATGGTGTGAACATGCTTAAACAAAGTAGCAGTTTTGTATTTGGTTTTATATTCATGTCAAAAAATCACTGACGCGTATGAATATTCGAGGTGAAATAGAATACACAATGCATAAATAATAATAAGTAAATTGCAATTCATACCTACATAGCTGCAGGTAATAGAATAATAAAAAAAATATCGTACACGATATTTTAAAATCTGTGAAAAATGCCCGCTGGAGATTTTTATTATAGTCTATGAAAATTGCGAATCGTATTTCGCATAAATGCCCAAATTCTTTTTTTCGACCATTTATTTTGGTTTTCCATCTCTCCAATTGTAAATGAATAATTCTATATTCATTTCTCGTAAACCTTTTTTGTTTTTTTTTTTAGTTTTTTGCAATAGACACTTATCACATGTATGTAGGTATATTACAAAAAATAATATTATAAGGTAGATTTAAACCTAAACCTATAATATAAATTTAACTTCTTCGCTTCATCGTGTAACTTCTATTAAAAGTACATATTCGAATTTTCAATTTCTTTTTATATATACGTACTAACACCAGTTCTTAAAATTTGATCTACGTGGTTTTCGGCATTCAACACATTTATATTGTTTTGTTTCATTAACCATTCGCTCTACACGTCTAAACCATCTTTACTTTCAGTTTCCTAAAAACACTTGGATTTTCAATATTATAAATTAAAAGGTACCTAGACCATGATGGAACATTACTTTATTATGACATTAAACTTTATTCAGCTATATTAATCGACAATCATATCGAATTAAATATTATATTTATCTATTTTTATGGCGCTGAGAGGACTGGAATGTGGTGGTTACTCCACGCGATAAAGAAGTACAGATTGATGAAGAGATACACGAAAATTACTGGAACTCTAATAAAATATTTAAAAATGATATCGTGTTTCAGAAAATACAGTAAAACTTCAATAACTCCTTGCATTGAGCTTGCCGTGAATGCACACTGTTTTTTTTCCTTTGTTTACGTTTATATAGACTAAGTACCTAGATATTAAAAAAAATGTAAATATGACACTCTCACTGTTATTGGAGTGTTGACATGGCCAAGTCTATAATATATTGTGTCTATTTTTCTTGTGTCTCTGTAAAATGAATGAATACACTCCAAATACGAGGGGTTTATTGAATTTTTGATGATTCAAATTTTTTTAAAGTTTTAGAGTTTTCGCTTACCCACACGATAAACAAAAATTGAATTTTGAATCTCATTCCGCTTACACCTTGAGTTACCAATGAAGATTTTGTTCTCTTGTGAGATGGCCAAAACTTCAAATTATAGAACTTCCAATCGTTTCTAAGGTTTATTGTTGTTTTTACTAGTATTTCTAGGAATTTTTTTGGTATCGCTGAAGTGATCGAGCTTTTCTAAAGATGTCAGACTTTTTTCAATTTACCGAGGTTTAACTGTAGGTGTCTTTATAAAAGTATATAATGTATTCGTTAAATTTAATATGATATAGGTATTTTACATTCAAATAAAATATTAAATTTTATTCCTTAAATCACTACATCATATTGTAAAGTAAACATTGATATCATACAAAGATTAAATTAAGAAAAAAATCTTACATACACTTGCTTCCTCCAAGGGTCGACAAAAGGTCGTGTCAGGGTCACAACAACACAGTGCCGGCTCACGTGTGAACAATAAAATATCTTAGTATCCAGTAATATAGGTAGGTACCTACCTACCAAACCGTGATTATCACACATAGCATATTGTATTATATAATAATGATGAGCGCATTGCCGCCGGGCGTCAGTTTCGTGGGGCGCAAGATCATCAACATTAATAATAGAATTATTATTTTATTTTAAAATGTACTAAAACTCTATAGTAAGAGAAAGTTAAAAATAATAGTAATCCCTGTATATCTAATAATTTAAATCCAGTGATATATATGTTTGTATCTGTGCCGTTTTAAACAGAAGGATGATAGGAAAACTATTACCCATTGCACGAATTTTCATCTCTTGAACGTGTTTCGGTGAATACAATTTTGTGTACTTCATATATTTTTGAATAGTTTTAGTGAAACAATGCCTGAAAATTTTTTTTTCTAAATTATTGTAACCATATATATTTCATTGGTTATATTGCATTCGTCTTCTTCTTCTACTGGCATCATCTGGGTTCGGTCCCTCTCGTCCTCATCCTCCAAGTATCAAAATTCTGGCAAATTTCTTCAGGTTTATTTTACTAGTATTAAACACAGAATTTTGGATGTCAAATGGTATGAACATGTCACAAATGATGCTATGCGCCGGCGCACCCTGCAGAGATAATGTCATCTCCGTAATCTCCGTAATACTGGAGAGACGATGGTCCTGGCTGGGACATGTTTTGAGAATGTCCTATGATAGTTGGCCAAAAAGAGCGCTGTTCTTCCGTCTGCAAGAGTTCCATCGGCCCGAGCGTCCCTCTTTCACAATACACTGTTCCTATGACAACGACATCAGAGCGCAAGGAATGTCGTGAAAAGAGGTGACGCAATTGGCGCAGAGACGCTCTGAATGGAGGAGGCTGGTTTCTGCCCTGTGCCCCCGAGAGGAGCCTTGAGGGCGATGAACTGAACTTAAACACTTAAATGTTCTTTTTTTCTTTATTATTCCAAAATAAACAAAGGGATAGACCTGTGTGTCGTTCCTTGCTCTCTGCCTACTCCACTTGGGATGCGGCGTGAGGGTATAGTGTTTTGGGCCGCATGCGGCCCAAACGCAATTTATGAAAATATTTAAATTTGCATCTTTATACATATGTTCATTTATAATTTTATACATATATATCTAATTCAAATAAAATAAATATAATAAAAAGAAGTTATTTTATTTTAATAGAACTACATATAGGTATATAGTTAATTTTATTTCCAGTTGTTGAAAAAATATTTATGTGCGGCCCAGCATATATTTTTTTTGCAATGTGGCCCTCGTATGGTCAAAGTTTAGACACCCATGGTATAGAGTATTACAGTATGGTTTTGTTAAACATTTCGATGACAATTCTTTGTTCTTACTATCCCAGGTAAAAATCTAGTAAGTAATAATAATTACAATCATTAAGTACCTACATACATATTATGATATGAAGACGTTATTAATTATAGTTGTTGTTCACATTATGTAGTATTTTTTCTTGTTCAATAATAATATTTTGATGTAATAATTCGAATAAAGCGACACCTTCACTATAAGAAAGTGTTACAAACGAAATATTATCATTGTGATTATAATGTACCTATGTTGTTTATTGAATGCACTTATTCCCTATTATGTGAGATTTTTTGATAGATATAGGCGCTACTTAATTATTAAACTGAAATTAATTTTAAAACTGGCGGTTAAAGAAAAGATCTTCCACTCTTTTCGAGGACTATAAGGCAGGTGTTTCTAAAACAACTCAAATAATGCAAAGATTTTAGTTTGAAAACGACATCGCATGTCGAAACCTAGGTCAGTGTAATTACTGGTTATTCTAAGTCATAGTTTTATTTGTTTTTAACAAATAAGGCATTTCATATTTTTAATTCAACATTGAATTATGCCACCTATTCGGAACAAATTGGCATGGAAAAGACAATTCCAATAGTTTATGCATGCAGTTTTTTTTTACACAGTCTAGTCATCAAAAGTAAAAGAAATATGCTCAGCGTTAAAGATTTTGAATAGTGGGTCTAAATTTCCTTATATAACCCAATATAAAAGAGCAGAAAACCGGCAGTTCCATTCAACGCAACTCCACCTCATTGAAATCATCACTTCCCAAAGCATTCCTGATGCTGTAATTTCGTTATTATAGCAACGGTTTATCGCGAAAGAGTCGTTGGAAACCTCGTGGATGAACGAATGAACTGGGCTATTTTAAACCTACTATCACACAATTATATAGGTTATTTGCCTACTTCATATATTGGATTGGTATATAATTATGTAGGTAGTAAATACTTATTTTTGAAAAGTGTACAAATAAGAAAAATACAAAAATATCATTTTTTATAATGAAATTATCCTTAATGATTTATCAGTAACAACTACCAAGAAGAACTTTACATAAAAAGAAAATCAATAGCTGTCGTTGTTTTACCTTGTAAAAAACAAATCTGATATAATTATAGGTACAATGTTAGGTAGGCCTACTTACATTTAATTTTGAAAATTATATCCAATTTGGCATTAAAATAAGATTCACAGAATTATAATATATCCAAGTCCACCTACACATAATATTTTATTTTTATTCGGTTCAAGTGACTTCAACTGACATTATTAAATACTTTGTAAGATGTATGTTTTGCGAAGCAAATTTTTGGGCAATATTTTTTTTACATTCTTAGTAAATTCTTACCTTCCTGTACTGATAACGTGAAATCAATATCACTCATTATATTAAGTAGGTACGTTCAATTATGATCATATAATAAATAACCTTTAAAGGTTATAAAGTATTTTCACATATCCACGAACAATTATTATATTCTGCATACATATTAGTACGTGTAGGTACCTACTAATATAAAAATAATTCTTTCGAGATTAAGAAAAACTTTACGTAATAAATTAGGCTGAATTTCGTGGAGAACCCGGCAAAGAATTGGTCTTCCACTCTTTTCCGTAAAGTAATACACAGATCGTTAAATAGGTGACTATTTATTTGTCTCGATAATCAATTTTTGGCATAGAGAGGGTAGCTTACGTGTTTATTACATGCAGCTGATCTGGTTGCTACCCACTTGTGAGATATGAGATGGTATACTAGATGTAGTCGTTATTTAAAAAAAAAAAAAGAAATAAGATTTAGGTATCCTGGTTTTTATTATAAACTCAAAAACAACCTTATACACATTTTTCATTAAGCTAAAAGCTTGTTTGGTAAAGGGGAGTTTGCCGACACCTGGAATTGAACAGTGCGCCTCTTGAGCATGAGGCCGGGATTCTACCACCATGTTATCGACGAACTCATTAATCTTAACGATAATTAAACTGCATTATATAATGTATCCCATACCTACTATTAAAATAAGTTTTTTACATATGTTTAATAGTTTAATCAAGTACTACATAATTACTAGCTCGCAATTATAAAATATAATTAAATTAAATTAATTGTAGTCTTATATTATATAACTAATCGCAAAATTATTACACAGGCATATGTGTACAAAAATCTAGACTATGTATAGAGTGAAAGTAGGTATATCATTACATAATATGTGTTAGTATGCATACACCATACACATTAATAATTTTATTATAGATAGGTACGTAGGTATTATATGTATTCTTTCCCTACCAAAGTAGAAACGTGATAATAATTTTTAAAAAAATTACTGTATACCTACTTTATTATCATTGATTACATGAAATAATCACGTGCTTCAATTAGAGAGAATTAAAAAAGACAATGTTTAATAATTTATTGTTCATCGATTTTCTACAATAAATTGACGCATGAATAATGGATTGATTAACTTATTTAAATTCATATCAAAATAAAGTACTTAGGTGATTTATTGTATCTACATGTTTACTGTAAAAAAAATACCAGCACATTGCTGCCTCAGAAAGGACCGCAGTGTCTAGTGAGGCAGTAAATTCCATATCTTATTATTGTTTTTTAGAACATTTATAATAAGGGTAAGGAAATGTTACAATTACTACTACTATACCATCACGGCATATCAAATGTTACTACTACACCATTACAAAATATCCCACAAGTGGGGTAGCCAGCAGACCAGCTGCGTATAAAACATGCAAGCTGTCTTCTCCGTGCCAATATAAAATTAAGACATTCAGGATGGGTGGCAAATCTCATCGCCGAATTTGAGATGTGAAATGTCTTATTTTTTCGAACACCTGCCTTTTACAGGACACTCGAAAACTTATGGAGAAGAGTGGGAGACCAATTCTGTACCGGGTGCTCCACGGGACAAGTTATATTTAGCAATATTGATTTTTGAAGTTGTAAAGTTTGATATTGCTGGAAATAAAATTAACAAAATTTTCTCTTTTCACTACCTGTGTAAGTACCGCTATGAATAAATGTGATTTATGAATTCTTTCCTGTTTTGTTATTTTTAAAAATGGCTTATAGAACCATAATATTATTCATATAAACACCCTCTCAGTCATCGACTCAAATCACATATTTGTAATGCAGTATAGATTTTTTTTCAGCAAGCAGGTTTCAAAATTAGCAATTAGACAAATTCATAAACTTTCGCTGTTTCACTCTATTACATTAAAATTTTAATTGTCTCCCTCGTGCTTGTATGTTGGTATTGCACATCCTATTTACCTAACCAAAACATACAACAAATAAAAATTAAGTAAGTACTAAGACTGATTTAACTGACTGATACGAAATTATTTTGTACCCACGATTTTTTGGAGTCATTGCCAATTTTTCTTGTCTATATTAATTTGTCTATGCTCACAGAAAGCATTAGCTTTGTATCATGCAAGTGGAGGAGACTGGCAGAAGACTTTGAACTTGGAATCCTGCCATTGAAATTTCTGAATAATACCATCAGGTTTACGATCATCTCATATCTACAATCGATTAAAATTTAAACGTAGTTTTATTTAGATCTAAAATTACTAGGTTTATTAAATTATTTCCAAATAAATTGACTTCTAATAAAGCTACGAATGTGTTTGGAAGTTATCACACAATTATAATTGACATGTTTATTAAAATAAATATTATGAGAAGAATATTTTTGATTGAAGTTGATGGACATGTATGTATGATAGTTGTTTAGTTTCCGATAAAAATAATCAAATCAATTCAATAAAAATCTTACTCTGAATGTGGAATAAAAAAACTGTCTAATAAATATAGCCCGTTCGTTACTTTATTCATAAAATGTTTAAATGTTCGCTATGGACGAAAAAAATTATAATAAAACAAATATATCAAAAGGTAGGTAAACAAAATGTTATTGAAAAAGTGCTAGTTAAAAGATTAAAGTTGGTATACCTATATATACATGGATGGTTCATTCAACTTCAAATTAAGATAATAGATTTTTTATAGATTTTTATTCAAGAAATGAAGGTTGTTACAGAAGATTGATGTAATTTATTTGCTCAATATTTTTATCAATGCAACATACCTATACGATGGTTTAGTAATGTGGAACGAATGGAAGGGGAAAGAATGACCAAGAAGAAATACTTGACTGAAAGAAAGAGTGTGAAGAAGCGCGGGCGTCCGAGAACTACGTGGCTTGATCACGTAGATCGAATTCTCAAGGACGGCCGTGTGTTAAGTAAGAGGAATCGACGTGCTTGCATAAGAGGTTGCATGAATGTAGAGGAGGCGAAAGAAGTATGTAGGGACAGATCTATATGGCGTTCCGTTCTTTCTGCCTACCCCACTTGGGATGCGGCGTGAGAGAATAGAATAGAAAATACTTATAATTTTTAGGTCTAAATAATGATTTTTATCTCATTCATACCATCACGCCATCTCACGTGAATTTTGTAATGCCGGCTGATGAAAATGATAAACCTTAATAATGATGATGATGATTCTGGATGATTTTATTTTGACGAGGTTTAACAGTCCCTAGACCATTTAAGGGCGCCAGTGAAGAGTTCTGTTTTCAATTTGCTTCTGAAGCTGGCGACTGTCTGATTATCTCTCAATGGCACCGTTAGGCGTTTCCACGTAACCGGTCCAACAACACCAAAAGCTCTCTCATAAAGTTAGACTTATCGGCTCTATTGGGTTCATTAAGTCTATTCACAGCCAGTTTCGAAGAGCGCAGAGGTCTTCTAGTGGTCAAGTCAAGGGGACAAAGCTCTGTGAGGCACGATGGATAAATAAATCTCTCACTAGTAAAGTAACCAGTGGAATAATCATGCAATAAGCATGCCAATTGTCGTCTCCGTGACAACAGAATATAATACACGCTGAACGGAAGATTTCAAATGTCTCATTTCGAAAAACACGCGTTTTACAGGACACTCAGAAACTTATAGAAAATAGAATGAGTCTAACTATTCGGAAATTCCAAGGAGCATTATGATAAAACCTTTTTCAATTTTGCGGATTGACATAAGGAATCAATGGAATAGATATTCGAAGGTCTAAGTAGGTAGTACATACTGTATTAACTTGTATTGGGTATAATTTTGAATACCGGATTAAAGTGATGGTTTTACACGGAATTTGATGATGGTAGGCATGGCCTGTATCTTATTGTGCATTATGACAGCATGTCAAAGTCAGGCGTCCGATATGATGTCTGTTCAGTTAATTAAAACCATGATTAATGATCAGCGATGGAGTGGATTAAATCAGATTGCATCTGATATTATTATTATTTCTATTACTAGACTTGAACCCGATTCCGTTTAAGCAAAAATGATCAATTTAAAAACAGTGTAGATATCATAAGATTTTTTTCTGCAATATGGCAATACAAAATGGTCAATATCATTATTGTACCATTAGAGCATTCTTATAAGTGTAGTTATCGGTAGACTCTCTGCATGTAAATATACCTATAGTTGTCCTCATCCTGCAGATAAAACTTTATTCATTACCTATTAGTGGTATAGCTCATCGCTGAATTGAAGATGTTCAGTGTCTTATTCGTGGTGGTAACACCAAGAAAATAACTTTTTTATAACATATTCATTTAGAGGTTGCGGAATTCCTCCTTCTGTTTGGAAAATTATTTAAAATTTTATATTATTATGTTAACACTGTTATGTAATGAAGATGTGCAAGAAGAATAAATAAATAAATAAAATTAGCCACACATTATTATAAACTTTGACTTCTTTATCATTCTTTCTTTGACTATCGGTAACATGTCTGCAAAAAATCACTAACATACCTAGTTATGTATAACCAAGAACACGCATAAAGGGTGTAATTTTTCACAAAAGGCATTGATTTTCCTCTTATCTCTCTGATAAAAACTGTTGAGAAGAATAGACAAACAAAAATACATACAAAGACACACATTATGTACAGAAGAGCATTTATTTGGAGATAGCCAAAAATATTATCCACATATCACAACTCATAATACATAAGATCTACGAATAGAATTTACCTACAAGTTTAAATACAAGACTGTTCCTACTATGTATGTGACTATTATATCATATGTAATATAAATCGATCGTATCATTTTAATACTCTAACGGCCCACCTATATAAAACATACCCATAACATTTAAGATCTGGACTAAGTAAGTATGGATTAATCAGTGATATTATTTTTCTGAAGTACTCTTCCTACTCAAACGGTGTACCAATCAAACGGATTTGGTTGTTTGATCTTAATTGGCTGTACAAAATACAGTCTCTTATGAAATAAGTACCTAGAACATAAGTAACTTATGTTCAACTGATTTTGCTTGTTGTTACTTCTGCTAATCATTCTGTGGGTATCAGCTTTCGTATTTACCGTTTCGGTGTAGCAATCCATGATATTCTCTCTTCCCAATGTAATCAGTTAATCAAATACCAAAATCATATTATGCATACATGTTATTCTAATCAAATTTTATTTATTTTTTTATTTATTTTATTTAACAATAATTATACAAACATTACAATACATAGACTATTTGATAAAACTTAAATCTAAACATCCTCCTTATAGAGACAAGTCTCGTGTAAATATAATAGTTATAATAATAATACTAATGTAGGTAAATTTATCTTTGTCTTCTTTAGGGTTTTCGATGGTTACAATTGTAAAAGATTTCCACCAAAAAAATAAGGTATTTTCTTCATATTTGCAAATGTTTCCCAAAGAGACTTCAGTCTGTTTCTTTGTTCAACGTATGAAATATTCCTGAAATTAAATACACCCTTTCGTTTATTTTTACACAGCCGATTGATTGAATATTTAGCTCGCGCTTAAATTTACGTAGATACATAAAATGTACGTTTTCTCCAAAAATATTTACATTTTGATGTCTGAATAATTTTTTCAACAATTACTTATTTAAGATGGACAGAATGGTGAATGTGCGTAAGGCTTTACTAGGAAATCGTTTGTAAAATAATAATAATGCGCTGTACATAATGTTGTATTTACTTATTTCTTTTTCAGACATCATTAAAATGATATATCGGTCTTTAATTCACATTATATAAACACACTGTGATGTAACAATGCTTTATGTATTTTGTTATTATAGTGTCACTGAGTATTTACGCAAACAATAATATTACAATCAGAATAAAAGGCCATTGCAGTGTGCGGTTATTAAAAAACTATTGTACATGAATTTAGCTATTCTTATTATTTTATTCAAGGAAGAACTAACGAATGGCCCGTTAGTGATGTCAGAAATTTAGATTTTTGTTTTCAACGGCTGATTTGTAGCAATGCTGAACATAATTTTTTTTTATTTATGGTAAAAAAAACGCATTTTGCATCATTACTAAAATAAATGTACTAGGTAATATCCAAAGATCTATCAAACTGAAGAGTGCAACTTTTTTCATTTATATCTTTATAACGTCGTTAATTATACACTTTATAATAATAGAAAATTACGTCCGTTCACATTTTCATTTATGTTGATGTCAATTATTCTTTATTTATTGGCACATTTTTAATTAATGTTTATATTATTTTATTGTTTACCTAGTAATTAGCTTCCACCCCTGAAGCTATAGTGCTGAAGACCTGATGCTTGAAAATAACAAGGCACTGAACAACGCCACCTATTGGAGTGGGAGTATTTACCTTACACAAAAATTATGTAAGAAGGTTCCCAAATTTAATGATTTAAAGTTTGATATTTAAGTGAATCAAATTTTATTAACACCTAGTACAAATAAGTCTTTTTCGTTTACATAAAGGTTTGTTGCGAACTTCGTTTGATTGTTTACAAAATATCTTGCGAAAATACAGACGTAAATAAGCACATGGGTATCTCGAAATTATAAGGATGAACGGTATATATTTTGACAACAATAGATCTTAAACTTCTTAGTCCGATTTATATTATTATTTTTATATCGGGCAAGCTGGTAGGAATAATACAAAATACAACAAAGTACCTACATACTTTTTATTCAGTCTTATTATAATCTAGAGTATTGTACAAATATTGTTAAACGAATTTTATACACCCGAATGATAAACTAGTAGTCGTATGCAATTTTTGTATTGTCATGGAGCAGCAGTGAATAAACACTATTGAAATAACATTTTTTGTACGCCCGGGGACTTTTTTTTTCATTATTATTTTCCAAACTATATTATATTCTAAATGCTTGCTTGTATTGTGTGTGGGTTGAGAATGATAATATTTGCACGTGGTTTATGGACAATACGTTTTGTAATACGTAATTTTTAATCTGTAATCCTTGGAGGTATGTAGTTATTGGATGTGATTTTTAAATTAAATTTGTAAAAAAGTCGTATTTTGTGCAGCATGATTTTTAAAAATGACCGGAATAATTCCATAATATGTAAATTTATTTTGTATGTTTTAATAGCGTTGTTTGAAAGAAAATATATTGTATACCGCAATTAAGATACTATCTATTGGCAAGTTTTCGAATTTCATGTAAAAGGTGGATATTCGAAGACATGACATAAAATCATTAGTTCAATTTTTTTTCTTCAAACTCTAGAGCTAGAGTATCCTAAATACTTTTATAAAGATAAACAAAGCTAGCTTCAGAAAAGCGGAGTAGATCGGGGTTTTGAACTCCGGACCTCCTGTTTTAAAGCCCAAGACTGTACCATCTACCATACAATATTATTTATCTTCAATTAAGCGATGAGATATGCCACTCAGTAAGTGTATTCAGTTGCTTTACTGATTATCCCGATAGTGAAATAATAATTATGTTACGAAGACTTAGCATATTTATTTATTCTTTACTTTAGGTAAATTGATTACAAGCTTATAGTTACACTGATAAAAATACTCACAACGAATCATTGGTACGTATAATTATATTAGGACCAGAGACAGTACAAACGATTCATTAGTACAAATCTATTATATTCACAAACAAGTCGTTGGTAAATTTACCAACAATTTGTTTGCGACAAGTTACTATTATAGATTCGTACTAGTGAATCGTTTGTACTATCTCTGGTCCTAATCTGATAGTACGTAGGTACCAATGATTCGATGTGAAATTTCGTTAATATTTTTTCTCAGTGTAGACAGAGTACCTATACATAGACCGATAGAGCTGTCCCAAAAGTTTGTAATACCGCGATAAAATTGTAAGTGAAAACATTCTCTTCAAACGAAAAACAACATTTCAAACTAATTATTTGTAAAGGCTCTAATTCAATTGACAAATCCAATTTTACATTATTTATTTGATTTACTTAATCGAATGAACGAAAATGCTATTCTGTCTACTATTTGTATATTGTACACCCACAAAATAGAGAAAATTTCGAATTTGTTCGTAAATTAAATTTTACGGTCCGCATGCAAAAATGTATTGAGGCTTGTAATGATTTTATCCTTTGTATTGTTCGCTATGGGTCCATGATGTCGGGTTTGTACACTATAGACTACTATATATAATATTGAAAGATCTACAACAGAAAGCACGTAGGTATGTTGCTGTATATAATATATAGTAATAATATGTCTGTTTGGTGCCATTTTAAGCCCCCTCTGACAATGGGGGTTGCATAAACATCGAGTCCATTATTATTTTTCATTCTTGTCAACTTAACATGGGATCAGCCGTTTCCAGTGGTAGAAAATCATTCATGACATTGTCTATAGGCTTTAATTTTCATTAGATATTAATTGTACTTATATTATTTTAACATTATCTGTAAGAAAAAATATTGACTTTCAGTGCCTAGCCACTATCATGGTGTTAGAAAAACTGTATCTCTTTGAATCTGGGTTAAAGTTATGACCAATCTTGATAGTCTTTGGGGTCTAGTAATATAGTGTCAGAAATTTACATTTCTTCAATCTAAATTTGTCTTTTATTCTAATACCGATTTTTTTCATTGTTAATTTATTTATTAAACTATAAACGGCTATTGCCTTTTTAAAATACAAAATAAAATACCTAACTAATACAATTTACATCATCAAAACATATCATTTCTCATTTTTAATTGTATATTCTCTATCTTATTTCTGTGAAAAATAACTGTATAATATGCAGAACTGAATGTTGTACCTACTGTGCGAAACACATTTTCGTAAGCAAGCAATAGAGCATGCTGGGCTCTGTAGAAACCTATCGTTCTACCACAATTAATCAAAATACTCATATTTACAGCCACCATGGGTTAAAAAACAATTTTTATTTATGAAGATGCATATTAAAATAGGTAATGAAATGTTCTCAACCGCTGGATCAAAAGCAATATTTGGCGCGAAAACATTGGTATTTGTGATTTGCTTGAGATAAATGGAGTCCTAGCCTAACATCCCTTAATACATCAACCATATATTTACCTACGTAGGTATACTGCACGTAGGTACTTTCGGGTCCTGGGGCTATTATTGAGCTATTGTTGTTGTCATTCTAGTATTGGGAGCAAGTTAGTTGTAGATGTCCTCAGGACTATGTAGGACATCAACAACTAAAACACAATATATACCCACACAATATATTATAGTGGTAATAATATTGGTTTACCCACGTTCGTTCGCATGTCACACTAATAAAATATAATTTATTTGATTTTATATTATGTATGTATAAACTAGCCTATACACCCGACGACGTAACACAGTTATAAATGTAGGCAATAATTATTCTCTTAAAACAGAGTACAAAATGAAGAAATATAATATTTATCCTTTGTTTAAAAGTGGACGGAAAAGGACTGAAAAAAACAACGTAATGCATATTGTATACTGTGCCAAATATTACAATATTGTAGGTTCTTTGAAATTACGAACACTGATATTATATTAATACAAATATATATATTTAAATAATCTTCCTGATTACAATGTCACACACAAATAGTCAATCACGCAGCCTAGCTATGCAAGTCAAAGTCGTGTCTATAATGAGCCCCGTTCCACATACATATGAAGCTAGCCTATATAGTAAATAGAGTATTGCTACTCAATCATTATTCCTTGATAAACTTGTAAACAAGTCCAAGGTTCAATTCACAGGTGCAGTGTACAAAGTCCATAACTACAATACATATTTCATACATTATATTTATGCATGTAGGTACTAATCATTTTTAAAATATTGAAAATAATCAAAATGTCTTGATTAATTATTGGTATAGTGTAGAAATTTTGAAATCAGGATACTAGAAATACAAGGAACAATTAATATTGTCCTGGGATGACTAAAATTACTCTAGGGAGAGTTATTAACAGGATATTTTTCCCCGTCTATATGTGGTCAGAGAGCAAGTGTTTCATTTTTCATTGTGATATTTTGTGTTTTTGATAGGTTAATTTGAGCTAGATTCTAGCTTAGTCAATTAACCAATCCATATGCAGGATATTTTAAGTCTAGAAATAAATGTACATATACTAACCAAAGACTTACTTAGTACTTAGCGTAAAAGTCTTTTAATAATTTTTTGGTTTAATTTTAAAAGTCTTTCTACTTTAATCATGCATCTACCTTAAGTGTAATTACGAAGCCAACACGCACTGAAACACGCTTGTTACGAAATAACAATATTCTAGGTACAAAGGTATATTTAATTACAAATTTCCTGAACTTGTTTTTAAAGCGTGGCCGCAGTTTACTGCATATAATGTAATGATACATTTTTTTAATGATAATTATCATAATTATTATATAAATCTGAATTTTAATAAATATTAATTAGTATTCAGAGAACTCAGTACTGCGAAATCGTGTCATTTAAAAGTATACAACCAAATGTAGTTTGACACAACTAGTAGTTATATAATTACATAGGTATTTAAAATCTCTTATAGCTTTACCGGAGATTACATAATCTTAGTATGTATCTAATTGAATATAATTTTTGTGCTTAATTAACTCAGTTCAAAGTATAACTTGTAAATATCATTTAAATATAGGTAATGAGAGCATCAATTTATTTTTTTAACACACTTTTTTCTATACGTTTTCTTGTAAATTTATTTCTAAAACAATACTTTCCAAAAAAAGACAATTATTAGTACCGTCAATAGGGTAATGACTTTTGGGTAGTATCACCATATTGAAGACCTGGTATGTTTCGTTAGATTCAGTTAGTATAATAGACTAAATAAATAGAAAAACAAACGTTTTTAATTATTTATGTATTTTTGTATTATTTATTTATGTATTCTTCATTGATAATAACCAATTTTTCATAAATATAAATGTATACAGAGGGCGAGTTTGTCTCAAAGGCGCAACTTCTTTCAACTAACCGAAATGTTCTCATTTTAGAACTATGGAAAATTTATATAAATATTACCACGAAAATTTATAATATCACGAAATTCGCAGAATTTTGTGTGATGTCCATACAAATATCACCAACATAACCTATTTACATGTTACAACTGTAGAATGGTAGGAGTATGGTAACATGGTAGGTAACAAAAACATTTAGAATTCCACACATAATGCCATCAAGTGGGTGTGTACAGGGCGTTTGTGTAATAATGATACAAATGATACTAACAGTCACCCTTAACCACAATAGGTAGTTACGTTATAAATATAATAAAAATAATTATTATTGTAACTTTTGCACAATGCGAATAAATATTAATATTATTCAACTGGCTTAAATTTTATTGAAACTTTATTATTGTGAGCTATCTATGTATTTACTCTTTTTATTATAAGAAGAAATATCAATGGGTATTGTGAATTCTATAGTAGACATACTAGTATACTATCTATCAAGAAAAAAGTATATTATTATATGTTTAAATTTTGTTGTACACACTATCGTGAAAGCAGAATTTTATTATAAAATGTATCGCTCTTACCATGTTTTGTACAAAAAAATAAGTGACTTTTGTGCTTTTATTGAAAAGAATTATTAAAAAAAATTGACATGTGTTATTCGTATGTATTATCTTGAATGTAAGAGTGTATGATTTTTGAATAACTATCATTGTATTATCTAGCAAATAGATAATACAAGGTTACGCAACAGGACAGTCGATAATTAAAATTACTGTTTTAAACTTGTTGCACGTGTTGTTTTCTTTCCAAACCGAGGCGATTAAAAGGAATGAAATCTATCCTTTCCATTAATACTCGCATAAACATTGTAATCTGAATCTTAAAATAATTCTTATTTAATCATTTCGTTTCTAGCATTTCCATAGAATTATGTTGCCAGGAGTTTCTTGGAAGAGTAAAACTAAATAACCTAGCAAAGGTGCATAAATTGTTTTTTTTTTTGTCTCCTAAAAGGTATTATATAATGTTTGGTTACTAGTACACTTGTGAGAATTCTAAAAAACGCTATAAATTCGACAGAGAAAAAACTTTAATGAATGGAAATGGGATAGAAATGTAGAGTAAAATATATTCAAAAGATTTGCAATACGATCCTAAAATATACTTGTTTTTTACATCAACATTGTGGCTGAATGACATTTTTATTGAATACTGGATCGATTTCTAGAAACCTATGATTGTTTACAAAAATATGTCCCAGAATAGAGTAACGCGATATTGTCTAAAGGTATATTCATCGTTATTAAAAAGAAATAAAAGTTTGTAAGGAGGATAATTTTGCGTAACTCTACACTATCGGTTGACAGTAATAATAACGTTCATTGTCCTAATGTGGTGTTCTCACTTGGGCGAATATCGCCAGGGCACCAAAATATCGCCAGCCATTTGAACCGTGTGAACAAAATGACAGCTAGTCTGAAACGATATCGTCTCGAGTTGACCACCTTCCAACTTTATCGGCCGATTGAACGATTTGCACATGCGCAGATGTGCGCGGCGTTCGTATCTATGGTAAAAACATTATGACCTATAAATTTTATAATGTTTCCCGCTTCGTGACAGCTGTTATCTTTGTTTTAGGTTTGTAGCGTTTGTTTCCTTAATTAAAAGGCGCCTTTTAACCTCTACTATAACATTTTCGACTAAAAATAAATACTTCGCGATCTCCACTTCGACGTCAGCCATTTTGAAAACAGTGTCAAAATCAAAGCGCATCTGACAGATCGTTTCTATATCGGTGGACTGTGTGAACAGGTGTGACGATCAATGGATGTCCGGCGAATTTTGTTTTTTCGCCAAGCCATGTATTTTGAAATTCGCCTGGCGATATTCGCCAAATGTGAACACCCCATAATACAATACTCCTACAATAGACTAAAACATACTAAAATAAATAGAAATTTAATCCATAAAGTCTAACTAACCAGAACAAATTAGTGTTCAAAAAAATTGGTGAGAAATAAAAATATTTACTGTCTATTTAGAATAATCTATTCGTGATTCGGTGTTTACATTTAATGTCACGCACGTTAGAATCTTGATGATCATTCGACACATCGGCTGACTTCAAATGACTGGATCTAAGAACTTTCCATCAACGATTGCTGAGGACTTAATCGGATATTTTGAGCTTTGAGATCAGTTATTGAAGGTGATTGATATTTTAGTAATCTCTAACGATTTGTTTAACGTTTACACGAATCTTTTAGATCAATTTTCTCGGAATCTTTGTGCAGCGATTGAGAATATTTTAGCCGTGAAATATTAATTTAAAGACTTACAATACCGTTTCGACTTCGTCATTGAAATAAATAAAATCAACGAACTCGCAACCAAATAGCTAAAAGATATTATTGTATGTAATACAAACACATCATTTCGACCCAAACACAAGTCTATAATGTCACTCAAGATAAGTCTAAACCCAAAATATTTTAATTTTCTCATCTAATAATGAAATATTTAAATCTCTTTTATTTATAATTTCAATTCCCTAAAAATAAATATATTTATTTGTTTGTTTTTTTATAGTCTACGCATTATAAGACAAATATTAAAATGTCATCCATAAAGACATATTAAATATGAAACGTACAAATATCTATTAAAAAGAAACGACACAAATTAGCTAGGCATGTCTTCATTTCTTCGCCTATTTCCCAATTATCGTGGATACTTCATCTAATTTTAATATGATTATTTCTCAAAAAACATAAAAAAGTCCACTACATGTGTGTTCCAAAATAACATAGCAAATTTATTTATAGGCTTATGCTTATTAAATGTTATTTTTATTAACGCTATTAAATTTTGATGATGGAATTTATATACTAACTATTAATACTAGCACAAACGCATGTAAATGAATTCATTGAATTAGTAGGTATGTATTATATAATATTACCATAAGAGGAAGGAAATATCTAATAACAATGTTTCCATGAAATGCTATGTATAATACCTACATTTGATACGTAATTAATTATTGATTTACAATGTGTGGGATGATAATATAGTTAGAAATTTACTGGTATTTATCTCAGCAGTAACAATTTAGATCACTATTTAATAATTATGTCTGTTTGTTTGTAATGTGAAAAAGAGATATCCAGGGGGTCTAAAATGGCCACATTGAGCAATTCATCTACAATTCATATTTGGTGAAATTTTGCCGTTAAATCGTTTTACAATAAATTCCTTATATGATCCTATTATGATTAATATAAAATGACCTTTTTAGCCCCCCAGGTCGTCGAAAATTTGTCGGAAACAGTGTAGATGCAAAAACGTTCTGTGTTTTTGGACAATTGGAAGTTCTAAAACATGACCCAGCGAGAATCATCGTAGGTATTGTAGATACTGCATATCTTTGTTGATTTCGTTCGCTGAATTCCTTTAAGCAATAATTTTCTTCATTTGTCAGATAGGCATCCCTATACAAAATTAGATATGTTGTTTGCTTATTTTTTAACTAGATACATTAGGTTAGGTGGAAAAATCGCACCTTTGTGATAAACTCTCACTGTTTATAATAATCTATCTATCTATACCATCACGGCATCTCACACAAATTAGGTAGGTAACCAGTAGACTACAACTACTTACTTGTAATAAGTATGCAAGTATGTTACAATTGTCATCATCATCATTATTATTGGCGCTACAACCCGGTGTGGGTCTTGGCCTTCTCTCCATCACCTCTCGTCGCCAATCGGTCACTCCCAAAGCTCGCAGGTCCTATTCCACCTCGTCCATCCATCTTAACTTTGGCCTCGCGACGCTTCTTCTGCCACTGGGATTTGTGGAATATATTCTTTTGATTGTTTATGTATCGCTCATGCATAAATATTGTATTACAATAATGTGAATATATTTTTGTGTAAAATTGCTTGTAATTAGTAGGTATCTACTATATCAGCTTGTTTATGTAGTGTCAGTTCGATGACTGTTTCCGGAGTGATGTAGGGTATACTACTTTAATAATTATTAATATAATCTAAACTACAGGTATGATACCTTCAAATGACAATATGTTACATTTCACAGCTGACAGCATTCTCTTTGATGCTTTAATACGTAATTATATAATGTATGAGATAATAATTACGATGATTGTATGTAGTATGTAGGTACATACATATTATAAAGTAGATGATTAGGTTCAATGTTATTATATTTTGATTGAATCATGAATAAATATATTAGTCTCTTTATTAATGTAAAAGCTTTGTTTACATAATATTATCTTAGTTGATTTTACATACAAGGAGAACACTGAAGAAAACAAATGCCTTTAGCATGTTCGTTGAAAATCCAATTGTGTGTACCATTCTTATTTACAAAATAAATATTAACAAAAATGTGAAGAAATCTCGGAAAATGTTACATTACCTTTCATTAACTTTACATTATATTTCGTAAAAAATGAGAGTTTTGTATAAGAAAAGAATAGTTTTATTTATACGTTTTTTTGTTCTATAGAATGTATCTCCATCTCCATATACTTAATAACATAAACATGTAAAATATAATTTTCTAGTTATTGTCATAATTATTATATTATTTCTGGTCATTGTTTTTCAATATTGCAGAGAGGTTGCTTATGATATTCGCATTATATATATATTTTTAATTTCATTGATTATTTCTCGAGCGAATCGTGTTTCAATCTATACCAACCATCACGGTATCTTTCACAAATGGGGTTGCCTGTGAATCAATTGCGTGTTGTTACCATGTAGGTTTTCATCTTCTACTAAAAAAGACATTCATAACGGATGGGAAACCTTAATGCTAAATTGAAGACGTCAAATAAACGTTTTATTTATAAATTTATTCTTTTCTGTACATTGATTACAAACAATTACATAAAAGTTACACATTCAAGTACGATCACATTTTACGACTACTTGCTGGTTTATATAAGACACTCACTTACAGAAAGGAAAGGGAGACCAATTCTATTCCGGAAAGTTGACTGATAAACTTATATTGTAATATACTTGAATTGATCCAATTTCCACAGCATTACAAATTATGTACAATAAGCTCACTATATTTAGGTAAAATGCTGGCTGCCGCGAATGTTCCATTATCCCATCATCATTCGTACCTCATACTATCTCGTGTGGCTGTGTTCACTAATATTGAATAATATCATACCTACAGTGAATGATTATCAGTCAATTATGTTGTCAAGTTGAATAGTCTTATTATTATCATTGTTAATATTATGTTATATTATTAATATACCAATGTATTAATTTTATTATTTATACGCTATGATATTATATAATTTAAAACATAAACAACGCCGTCATATTTTGTCATACAGAATTCACCAATTCATAGTAGCTATTTTACAATCGCTTTATACTTTTTAAGATAAAAGATAGTTAACATGAAATAGAAGGTTTGAATTGTTTTACAAAAGTACCAATAAGTATGAAATTCTTTAACAAATTTAACATAACATGAAATATTAATTTTCAAAAATAATGTAGATTGATGGATCTTATGTAACGCATGAAGCAGTAAAATACGTCACCTATTTTGGTGTTTATTTATTTATTTATTTTATTCTTCTTGCACATCATCATTCATATAACAAATAAAATAAAGCAATATACACAGGAAAAAATGTGATGATGTTTAACAGACAGGACACGAATTCACAGCCCATATTTTCTGCAAAATGTTCTTTGGCCAACATAAAGCTTCGGAAATTTTACCTATGATACAACACTGACAGTTTTATGTGTGGGTGTTGTTCTAGTGTCTTATTATTGTGAGACGAATTTTCGTAAATAAAAAAAAGTGAGATTTCCGAATCAAACCTTTTTTTTGCAGTTAACAGCAAATATAAATTATTCACTCTATGTCATTCACAATACATTCTTGTAGTTACTACATATTAGCAACATCAATGATACACATGTGTGACATATGTAGGTACGTATTGTTTCAATAACAGGTTCTACAATAAGACAATAATAATATTAACTAAGTACATATGACGACAGCAGATGTCAAGTTATTAAAAGTAAAAGAAAAAGTAATCCAAGGCATATCAAAACTACCCAGCTACATAATAATAATAATATTATATGTAATTGGTTATGAAAGGAGACTCGATTATTAATAAAAATAATAATATGTCAGCCTAGAATCAACTGGATGTCCTCAGAAATCCTGTCTTGTAATATGTATCACAATTATTATGTATAGTTATAAACTTAGCTTAAAACTCTGCATCTCTCGGGAATTTTTCATCAAACCCACTAAGAACTTTGTAGATAGGATAATAAATAAGCAATTTCCATAGAAATTGTATCATCCCTAACCAATCTCTGTCTAGTAGATAGAACCTACCTACTTTCTTATTATTTGCCTAGTAAAAAAATATACATATATACCCACATGCTTAAAAGGCATACAAAATTGATGTGAAATTGTTGATGGTCATTGTGTACTGTAGGTAAAAGAGGGACTCCCAAGCCATCTCAAATCTCGTAGATGAAAAAACAGTTTTTGGTTTACAGTGATTCTATAATTTTAAGACATGACCCAGTAAGCGGCAAGAATCATCATCTCTCCTGTACCTATAATAGAAAATATAAGTGTTTCCAAAAATGTAGGGCATTGAGAAATTAGTGCAGCTAGTCCACTGCTTACCCATATATCCCAGTCAAGCTGAAATATGTACATAACTTAAAATATCAATCTGAGTCGAACAAAAGTTAAAAGTAAGAACATATTGACATATATATTTATGAGCGGGCTCAAATAGTTATAAGTGTATTGGATAAAATAACTGAAGGATCACTAACTTCCTAGGAGAATTTATACTTACCTATTATTAGGTACCTACATGTTTATTATATTTATATAGAAGTTGTTTGCAGCTGTTAACCGTTTATAGCAATGTCTTGATTGAGATTTCATTGACTACTTTTTTTATAATCACAATTATGAGGAACTCATCGTTTTATGAAAGGTTGATTTATTTATGAATTGTTAGGAAATGCGTCTCTACCTACTACTGGGTACCTTCTTAACAACTGGAATCCTTATTCATCCTTTTTATATGATATAATCTAGGTACTCTCAGTGTTCTTTGAATATTCCATTTACTTTCGATTTCTGACTTCTCTACTATTATGTAATAATCCCAGAGATTTCAAATTTTTTTCATTTTATTGTTCTCAATTCTGAATAAAGAGTGCCTAATATTTTAAGTGAAGTTTGTGGAAAGAAAGCTTGGGTAATAACAAAAATTAAAGTGTACAAACAGCGATGGTTTGGGTATGGGGAAAGAATGAATAAAAACAAAATGACAAAGAATATGTTACAATATGGCTGACACGAAACGCGGTCATCTGAGGATTCAATGGAAAGATCAAATTAACCAGATCCTTCGGGATGGACATGTGTTGTGGACATCGAGTAGAAGAGAATGCATGAGGAATTGTATGACAGTGTCGAAAGCGAAAGATGTGTGCAAGGGTAGGAGTAAGTTGTGCTCAATCTTTTCTGCCTACCCTAAAGGGGAAGCGGCGTGATGAGGGTGATGATAATCAATTGTTCTAAGTTTTAAAGCATGCTCCATTTATTGGTTCTAAATTCACAATTATGATCTTTATTTTCATCCAATAAGCAAAAATTTCCTGTCTTAAATACTTTTTTTGTAGTTCTATCTATCTATCTATACCATCACGGCATATCCCACAAGTGGGGATTTTTTTGTAGTTCCCATAATAAAATATCTCGCAATTGGTTTTCAAACATTCGTATCTTAAACCTAAATTTTTCTTTAAGAATACATGTTAAACAACAGAAAAGTTATCGAATAAATCTTAACAAAATACCATTTTTGGAACTACTGTCTAAACATTTTTTTTAGAAAACATCAAAAAAAATCTTCTTCGTATGCTTGTAGCATATAATTGACCTGTTTGTTCGGAATTTAACTCCTCTTGCGACGCTAAAGACCATCTATCCTTTCGTCTTTTAATTGGCCTTCCTGGCAATCTTCAACCTAGTGGTGTTTCGTTCGCGGCGATGTGGGCTATTCTGTTACTGCTCATACCATCCACGTGGTCACTCCAGAACCGTCTTTCTTTTAGAAAACTCTTTCAACAATCACCTTACAAAATTATTGATAAAAAAAATTGCTTAAATGAAAAGGAATAAAAGATACCAACTTTTATCAAAAACATGTTTTAAAAGTATCGAGGCAGATACACATTATTTATGTAGTTGGTAGCTGATATTATTGTATGAAAAAAGATACGCTGGGTGTTCAAGGAATTGAGCAAAAACTAAATACGTTCCCAGTATTCAAATTTATTAATCTCAAAGTGATTATAAACAAGAACCACAATCCCCATTGTTCACAATATTCAAATATGTACAACAATATTACTTAATACTTTTTATACTGCGGTATTGTTATTTGTTTTACATCATTGTTTTATTTTTCTTATTCCTATTCTGTTGCATCCGGTCATCAGCCTCAGCAATACTTCACGCCTGGTTAGCTGTAAGACATTTTAATACTGCCTAGGTATGACACCTCTGACCAAGGCACGTCTCAAATTTTACATAAAAACAGCTTGTACAATTAATTATGTTGATATTTTAACCAGCTGCGGTTCCTTCTTAGAAGCATTAATGAAATGCACACCCATTATTGATTCAATAATAATATCATAGCCATTATTATTTCAGGAAAAGAGAGAACCTTTTATTCGTCCCCATCACTATTTCTATTAGTCAGTTTTCGAATATCCTGTAAAATTGAGTATACGAAACCCTATGTTTAAGAAAATTTACATCTACAATTCAGCGATGAGGCATGCCACCCATCCAGATTGATTTATTTTTTATGGCACGGAGAGGGCTATCTGCATGTTTATTACATGGAGCTATTTTTCTGGATGATTCACTCGTGACAGATATCGTGATTGCATAGAATATCTTTTATATCTAATTTCAAAAAAGATTCTACTAGGTACCTACCTACTAAAATATTTTTAACTAATGTTTTTAATAATATTTTTAATCTCTAAACTTTTCTTAACTTGGTATTCTTAAAGCGCATCTTTATTTGTCATCATGAATGTGAATCAAAAAATAAAATTGACGTTTTATTTGTGGACATATATATTTTTTATAATTCCACCGCACCCCAATAGTCAATCCAGCAGCCGCCTCGGATTATAGCCATATTATACTATCATAAACCAACCAAAGAGACGCCACAACCGCGACTTGGATATTGTAAATACTTGGGTATAAAGTTTTTTTTTTCATTGTTGTGGTTAGGATATTATGTATTTATTATTAAGAGACTTGTGGCGTAGAACAACAAAAACAAAGTGTGTAAATATTTTGTTTTTATTGTTCTAAACCATAAGTCTCTTAATAATCATGTTGGTGTAAAAAGAAAGTTTATTAGTAAACTAAGTAAAGATTAATTTGCTGGCATATTTTTCCTGGTACAAGACGGGTTATCGGCATATTTATTACATACAGTTAGTCTACTGACTACCCCATTTGTGGGATAAGCTGTGATGGTAGTATGGTACCTATAGACGGATAGATTTGTACAAAAACAGACATTTAATTTTCTATAAAAAAGAAGTTTGAATTCCGTACGTGTTCTGTGGAGAACCCGGCATAGAGACATTTAGAGAAATTTAATATCTGCAAAAGACGATGAGGTATACCACCTATTCTAAATATCTTATACATTTGTCTTGAAAGACTTGGTTTGGAGTGGCCACTCCAATCTCAAAGTGGGATCTCTGGAGGATGTACCTAGACGCAATGGACCCCCGACCCAACTAGGACAAGGGGAAGAAGATGTACGTATGATGAATAAATTCAGGCAAACCAGTGACCACCTGGACCTGAAGGAGGCTTTTCTGCGTTCAGAGAATACAGGGGATTGGAGGACTTGGAGGATAAAGACTAGGAGCGCCAACCCCAAATAAATGGGTCAAAGGTGAGGGCGAAGAAGATGATGAATAAATACAATTTGGATATTTATTACCTACATGAAGTTAGTATATTTTAATCGGTTCAATATCTCATTGACACGTGTATTATCATCCTTAATCATGATGCCGCTTACTATATTGTGTAATTTATACTCATTCCGCTCATCTACCTAACGGCATTTAATAATCCCTTTTATTTCACTTCATGCGGCCTCGTGATTAAAATGTGTGATTTTTCTTTTATTCTATTTTTGCTTATAACTTGCTTTTCTTTTATTCTATTTACTATTTTTACTTACTATTAGATAAAAGTTAGTTTAATAGTTTACTATATATATTTATAATACTGGTTTATTTGTGTGTAGTTTGTACATATTATTTTTATTTGTTTATACTCTATACATATTATTTTTATTTATTTATTTATTATTTTTTAGCACACATATTATAACATGAATACTTCTCCTCAAAATGATTCCTTCTATTCCCTCCCTTCCTCTCCCCTCACCCATTACTCTGCTCAATCAAACTTCTCTGATTCATTTCAATCGGTTGAAAGCTCTTCGACTAGCTCATTGCTGTCACTCTCTGAGCAACTACGGTCATCTCTTTGTAATTCTAGGTCTATTCTCAATGTGTGTCATATCAATGCTCAGAGTATACCCGCCCACTATGATGAGTTGCTTGCTTCTTTTACAGATGTTCCTCTACATGCATTGTTGGTTAGTGAATCCTGGTTCAAGCCTACTCTCCCATCTTCACTTTTCGATCTTCCAGGATACAATCTAATACGTTGTGATCGAATCAATCGTGTTGGGGGTGGCGTTGCTATTTATCTGCGTGATGATTTATCTTATAAGGTTGTCGCATCTACTGAGGCAGGAGTGGTGGGGGGAATGGAGTACCTGTTCATTGAGGTGTGTGTTTTACATTCTAGGGTGTTGTTGGGTGTTGCCTATTGTCCGCCATGCTGCAACTATTTCCTTGAACTCGAAACCTTATTGGAGACATTTACTCATAACTATATTCATACTATACTTATGGGCGACTTCAACACCTGCCTAATTAGAAATGATTACCGTGCCCACAAATTATCGAACTTAATAAATTCAATTGACTTACATTTATTGCCGCTCTGCTCTACTCATCATACAAGATCTTCGCAGTCACTGTTAGACCTTATGATAACATCTTCAGTGAATCATGTCAAGTCTCATGGACAATTGACAGCTTCTGGTTTTTCGTGTCATGATTTGATTTATCTCTCTTACAAAGTTAAACTTCCTAAAATAAAGTCTAGACTTCACTCGTTTCGCAATTTTCGTCGATTAGACATTGCTAGCTTAAAAGATGATGCTGAGCAAATAAACTGGCAAAATATTTACACCGCGGCTGACGTGAACGTCATGGTGGAGGAGTTTAATCATGAAATCATTAATTTGTTTGACAAACATGCTCCGGTTATAACTGTTCCACTGAGGCGTCCTCCGGCACCATGGCTAACAGATAACATTAAAAAACTTATGAATAAACGGGACAGAGCAAAAGCTAAATTCAATAAGACAAAGTGCCTCAAAAAATGGGAAACTTACAAACTGCTAAGAGGGCACTGCTCTAAATTGTGTCGTAAATCTAAAAAGGAATATTTTTTCAATAATGTTTCTTCATCCACACCAAATAAGACTTGGAAATTTCTAAAGCAGCATGGTTTGGGTAAACAAGGTGGCACTGTTGGCTCGGTTGCGGTTAGCCTCGATGAGCTGAATCTTCACTTTTCTTCATTACCTGTCGTTATTGATCCTGTTATTAAACAACTCTCTTTAAATAAAATAAAGAATTGTACGCATGATTTTGAACCATTTGATTTTAGATTAATAACCTTGGAAGAAGTGCGAAAGTCCTTCTCTGCGGTGAAGTCTACTGCTGTCGGTTATGATGGGATAAGTTTCAAGATGATCACTCTGCTTATGGATTATGTTTTGCCTGTTATAACATTCATAATTAACTCCTCAATATCCACATCTGTTTTCCCATCTGAGTGGAAGACGGCAAATATAATTCCGTTGGCCAAGGTTGGTTCCCCATCTTCGGCCAAGGATTTTAGGCCTATTTCAGTCCTACCCTTCCTATCTAAAATAATGGAAAAGTTAATTTATCAACAACTTAATGACTATCTTCTATCTCACAACTCTCTGGATCGATTTCAGTCCGGCTTTCGTAAGGGCCATAGTACAGCTACTGCCCTGCTTAAAATTTCAGAAGATATAAGGTTCGCTATGGAAGGGAGGAAACTTACTTTGCTGACGTTGCTAGATTTTAGTAACGCTTTTAACTGTGTTGATTATGATCTTCTTTTGGCTCGATTGGAGTCTCTCAATATTAAAGGAGGTGCCTTGGAATGGTTAAACTCATACCTCAGAGGTAGAAGGCAGAGAGTGTGTTTATCAACTCAAACCTCCAACTGGACTGATTTGCGGGCAGGTGTACCGCAGGGCGGAATTCTTTCTCCTTTGCTTTTCTCAGTCTTCATTAATACTATCACTCACCAGCTTTGTGGATCCTACCATCTTTACGCAGATGATCTCCAACTCTATATTCATTTTGATCTTGATAACATTGTTTCTTCTTTTCAAATCATGAACCAAAACCTCCAATATATTAGTTCGTGGTGTAGGGAGCATGGACTACTTGTTAATCCTTCAAAGTCCCAAGCAATCATTATAGGTAGTTCCAGGCTTTTGACGTCTCTAAATCTCGCCCCTTTGCCATCTTTGATCTTAAACGATTCCATTATTCCCTTCGCTGATACAGTCAAAAATTTAGGTATATACTTTGATAATAGGTTGTCCTGGTGGAGGCAGATTAATGAAGTCAGTAAAAGGGTATTTGCTTCTTTACATTCGCTTAAAAGACTTCAAAACTTTCTTCCTATTGACACAAAAAAACTTCTCGTTCAATCCTTAATTCATCCTATATTTGACTATGCAGATGTATGCTACTTAGATCTCTCAGTTGAGGCGCTGAATAAGCTGGAACGTCTCCAGAATTCATGTATTCGGTATATCTTTGGTCTAAAAAAGCGTGATCACATTTCTGAATTCCGGCAGCGCCTTGGCTGGAAGACAATAGCCCAGCGTAGAGATGTTCATATTCTCTCTCTTCTTTTTAAAATTCTCTTCGATCCAGTCACACCCTCTTATCTAAAGGAAAGATTTGTCTTCTTACAATCACACGGTTTGTCACTTCGTTCAGCTACAAATAATCTTCTATCCATCCCACCTCATCATTCTAGTTTTTATACGGATTCATTTACTGTTCATGGTGCGAGGCTTTGGAACAGACTCCCACATAAGGTTCGTACTTCTTCAACATTATATTCATTTCGTAAACAAATTAATTGTCTCTAGTCTTCATACACATTTTTCGAATTCTTTTTTTTTTTTTTTTACTTTTTAAACTTTCACGTAATAATTACGCCGAGCAGATCCTCTCCTTTTCCCCTTTCCCCTTCCCTTCCTATTCTTGTTGTATGTGTGCTTTTTATATTTTATCTTGTTTTTATTATATATCTCATTTGTAGTTTTTTTTAGCATCTTGTTTTTATTTACTTTTATCTATATGTTTTTTCTATTGTTTTATTTTTATTTATTTATTATTTTATTTTTTCGGGTTGGCTGGAAGAAATCGCATATGCGATAAGCCCGCCTTTTGGTAGTTTATTGGAACAAAAAACATGTACACATTATAAATATTGATGCCAATAAAGCTTTATTTATTATTTATTTATTTATTTATTTATTACAAAAGAACACGTACCTATGTACTTTAAATTACACAGGTGCTTTCTTAAGCACTTATTTTTAATTCGATTATACATTGTAGATATCAGGGATGTAATCATTAAATTTCAAATTGTTTAATGCAGGACTCTGATCCGACCATAATGTTATGCTATTTTTATTATTAACAATTATTATAATTAATGTGTGCGAATTAAATTTATTATTATCACTATCTACTTTTATATTGTGAACAGTGCCAAGATAATTGTTAACATTGTTTAAGACTTGAAAGATAATAATAATTGTTTACAGAACGTCCTTGAATAACTTGACAAGAGTTGCAAAGTGTAGTAATGATAAAATTGCAAATAATCACAATTCAAAGTAGCAGTCAATATAGTGATGTTAATATGCATTCGAAAAACATCGATATATCGAAATATTTAGTAGGTAGGTAGGTACACTAAAGACATATTGCCGTATTTCTAAAACGGATATTGGATGGTTTACCGATGAAATATCGAAACGTATATGCATAATAATATAGAAAACTTCTTCTATAATAAAAAATATATAAATTAAAAACAGCATAAATTTGGATTTGATCATTCCCATTATTATACGAATATTTTTTTTTAAAATACGAGATTTCACCTAAAAGTTTGATGGAAATGAAATTATATATTTTTAATAAAATAAAACACCGTTCATATTCTTACTTTTTTATATAATTTACATATTCACATTCTTCCTTGTAAACATACTTTTAGATAACTAATAATATGTTTTTAGTACTATTTCGTAGTTAACCATGAATAAGTTTTTTTAGATGTGTACATAAATAAAGGTATGTGATGTTATTTATCTTATCGATGAATTGTCTACTGACATACAAGTAAATGTATCGATGTTACGTAAAAAAAAATTGATTGTATCTTTTTCATCTCTAGAATAACATGAGTCAATGTGTGTCCAATACAAAAGTGGGTAGTTGAATAATTTTAATTTTCTTCTGTCAGATTGATAAGCAATAATTATAAAACCTTCGTTTTAATAATGCTATAATGATAATTACAATCGTGCTTATGGCACAAGTGTTGCTGTGAAATGCGAGCAACTTGTAATTAAAACGGAAATCACAATTCAAAATGTGTCACATTTTAATTTTGATCATTCGTATAACCTTGATATAAAATGCAATAAACGATACAAAATATTTAAGGTTTTAATTTCCAATTCCATAAAAGGTAAGGAATATCATTAATCTTTTCTCATGTATAAAAAGTTTTTGTCTCTATTTTTTCTTCTTTTATTTAAAAATATGTTTTCATTTTATTTGTGATTGGCATCATCACTGATTTGCCTTTTGCCTTTACGAAGATAAAAATTAGAAAAATAAAGATTTAAAGTTCAGAAATTAACTAAAGGCCCTGGAAAAAGCAATGGACATTTATCTATGAAGAATTTATCCAATATTTATATGCTCTGGTTTGCATGTCCATCTTTCAGCATTTACTCTACATACTTACATGATCAAGCAATTAATCTAAAACTCGTTATGTTTTCGTAATCGAGCACTCTTAGCCCTGGGTCACGTACATTCTGTGTAAAATTGAATGAAACCAGAGTTCCTAATTAAGGAGGTGTTGTCTATATAATCGTGTATTTTTTATTAAGACTATGGTGTGTCGATTTTAATTTACTTTAATATAGGCAAATAAATTAGATTAGAAAAATTAAAATCATTTTAAAATTGAGAATGATAACAAAGTACCCATATGAAAAATTAACACAATGAAAATTATTAGGTATCAAGTTATACAAATTTTATTACTCCTTCGTGTAGGTATACAGAATGGTAGTAACACATAAAATTTACAGAATAATGTCATATTATGCAATTACATCAATCACTCTTACTGCAAACTGATAGTTTCTGCTATTTATTATTATTAAATGCATGCAGTTAAATTTGGTTGCATGATAGTAGTATCATGGGGCTATAAAACAATCGTGAAACGGTTTCGTTTACAACGATAATCATATTATTCAATCTACTATTAGAATGGTAATGTTTCATATTATAATGTATACTTGTGCATGTATTATTATGGAATATTTGTGTTTTATGTCCTTTTTACTACCCTGAACCTATGCTGTAGCCAAAAGAGAATCACCGTTATCTTCGAAACTCTCAAAGTCTTATGCAGGTATGCACTACTGGAGAAGAGTGTTCACTAAAAAAATATAAGCCCTTCATTTGGTTAATTTTCTTTTATTGTCTACCTTAAAACTAAAAGTTTAAGTTAAATAATATGTTAGTCAATAGATATAAAGCAAAATGTTAAAAAGGTGTTTCATAAGGTTTTTGACATCAAACAGCATAATAGATACCTACCTACTAATAATACTACATTGAAGGAGACCCACCGACCACCCGGATAGCGCAGAAGTCTGGGGACTTCCATTTATCCGAATTCTACACTGCACAAAGTTTGTCCACACCGGAGGCGCCATAGTGGGCAGCCTGAGGGGCTGGCCGGCCAAAAACAACCCCGTGTGTGGAATCTTTTGACTACACTCCTTCGATGTCCCTCTAGCCGAGAGAAGCAAATACATTCATAATTTATTTAAAAAAAAACTAACAATATATTTATAAAGGCATTTCCTTAACCTAGATAACAAATCAATACTCAAAACAAAATAATAGAAATAAAAATTAAAAGAAATAAAAAATGAGCAGAGAGCCGAGTTGAGGTGTCCGGAAACTTCTTTAGGTATTCATGCCGGTGAACCCGAGGGTCGCTGATACTGGAGTCTTCACAGACACGCTTCCCTCCCCAAGGGACATCCCTCCCAGACCTAAGACTCTCCACCAAGGGAGACAGGACAGCACAAAAGACGAAGAAACGAGTTCGCTCGCGACAGCCACGATCACACAAGGCAAAATCAACCATCAAGCTCATCCAGGTAAGCCGGGGGTAAGCCCGGCTCACGCAGAAGGTCCCACCGAGACACCCAGACATCCGTAAATTCCAAGAAGGCCCTGAAATTTCTCGGACTAATCATTAATTCCCCAGACCAAACGGGTCTCGGAGTATCATCACTCAGACTATCAATCATTACATCCCTCGCATCCGTCATCATTGGGCACTCCCACAGGATAATACTAATAATAATACTAATAATAAATAACAATACATATGTCATCGATTAATTTGATCAAAGTACCCGTCCCAGTATTGAGCGTGGCTCGTGCTCTGGGACAGGCCTTGATCCACCTTAGTATATTATCGCTCTCTCTTGATTCTTCAGCATCATTAATTTGGTCTTTTCAAAAACAAACAACACAATTACTCCAATCAAATTAAAATTAAATCAAACCATCAAGTTGTCATTTACCAGCTAACTTCTATAGACAATATATTTTAGGCTTTCCATTCTCTATGAAAATATATAGAAATATATAGTACTTATATAGAAATATTTTTTAATTATAAAAGTTGTGTACTTTTTGTGTCTGCCAGCTACCCCACTTGTGGGATAATGACTGCAGTTTAAATAAAATGAAAAAATTATATTGTTTGTGCTAATAATTTTATTACTACGTGAGCTCGTTATCCCAGATATATATAATATTCGATTCCGTATATAGTACTTGCCAGTATTAGATTTTTCATAATAATTTTTACGGGCAATAGTTGGATAACAATTTTTCTTATGTTTGTGTTTATATAACATCCTCTCTGTCACTAATTAGTATAGTACATACTAATAATTCATTATTGTATCCTGAAGTGATAATCTGGCAATGCTTTTGTACTTAGCATACCTAGGTACAATAAATTATATTTTTATTATCTGGCATTCAAATTATGTATCTACCTTGCTCTTTTCAGTTCGCATTTGAAAGTATCTATAAAATGTAATGCAATTCATAATCTGTTAATCTTATTTCTAGTATTAATTACTCGAGTATAAAATTCAAAGAGATTCAATTTAGAGTAGGAATTATTATAACGAATGTCATCCAATGAAATGCCTTTTGTGAATCTGGAGCGATCCGTGTACATAAGTAAGCGATTAGTGTAAAACCTATTTAGATTGCGTATCATTGAAATCAATAATAGATAGTACCTATATAAAAGCCTTAGTGGAGATACCTTTACCGCCGCCAATCCGCTCATCATTTTGAAAGTGTCCGGTATTTTTGACATTCTATAGGTACCTACCTATCAACTAAAAGTGATACGTCCGTAGGTAAGTACTTGTATATCAATGAGAGTTCGATACAAAACATTGTTTGATCAAACATAGTTCATTTTAACGTTGGTTCCGGAATGTTTTGTTAAAGTATCAACTGGCAAAATAAAAACCATTGGTGTTCGAATTTTTCATTTATAAAATTAATTTATTATAATAATGACAATACGGTGAATACATCCACTCGCGATTCGACGTGGTCAATAGGTATTTCTTTTTCTTCTATATTTGTGTCATAGAATTTCTATGTGTCTGTATTTTTGTGTTATATTTCATTATTGTCTTGATTGTTGTACGTACAATGACAGCGAAAAGTTTTTTTTTACTGTAATGCTGTTTATTGTTTCTTTTATACAATAAATAAATAAATTAATTAAAATATACCTACCTAATACAACATTTCTGAATTTGAGAGTTGTATAACTTTATAAGTTTAACTGCCTATTAACATCTATTAATCTCAAATCCTTAAACCATCCTCACATTCTAACACTCTATGTTGCAATATTTTCACAAATTGGTCGTTGTTGTAAAATTTTTGCAGTAAGTTTGCTGACATTGTTCACAAGAGTTAAATTATTGTTGAGCATGAAAAACTGTACATCAACACGACGATTGCAAATTTCGTTATATTATTATGGGTAAACGAAAACTTAAGAAAATGTATCTTATAAAATAAAATAGATACCTACTCAAAAGGTTTCAGATTAAAACGCGACTTTTCCCAATCTTCTTTTATAAATAATCAACAGTATCGATAACCGACAGTTTTAGACATATATGTATTTTAAACTATTCAGTCATGCGTCAGAGGCTCGATTATGTTGAACCGATTTAATTTTTTGTCCACATCTTGTTTATTCTATTATTTTGTTAACCAACAATAGACCGACGTTGTTGTTTACCGTACAGATTACTCTTACCGTATTATACTTATACACTAGGTAGGTAATACTTACCGCACATTTTAGGTTGAACTATTACAATGTGAAGTGTACCGTAGAATTTTCATTATGTATTATGTTGTATATACTCTCACCCTTCCATCTTGTAACTCACTGATGCAATCTTCTCAATATGGTCTCTGGTGGTTAATTGTTTTGTACCGCCTTGGGATGCGGATAAATATTGGGTCTTGTGAAAATTTAGGTCTCAAGAAAAAAATAATTTTACAAGTTATCTGACAATTGAACATTTCCCTTACATTCCGTTTCTTGTTACAAATTTCACGACGTTGAATTGTATGGACGATATTAAATTGTGCTTTGAAAAATATTAACATTTTGTAGATAGGTATATGAATTAATTTATTTTTACTAAATTATTCATCAATAAGAACAAATCTGAAGGTTGTACGTCATTATCCACACAATTTTTCACTATTTTCGTGATTGAAAAGAGAATATACTATTATGATTATCTTCAAAATGTCAACCTGTACTAAGACCATAACAACTTTTTTGGCCACGGCGACCACAGCAGGAAAAATTCAAAAGAAAACAAATGCAAAATAAACACAAAAACAGCGAGACAGAGAAAAAATCCACAAAAGTCACAGCAGAATCAAAGGAGAGTCTCTGGCCTGACGATAAAGTCTTTGTACATATTATGTTATGTTGAAAATATTAATATACCTACAGAATTCATAACATAATAGGTATTCTAGAATGTAAACAGGCAAAAAAAAACAGAAGGAATAATCAAAACATTTTTGTAGATATTTTTTATTTATAAGTGTATAATGTTATAAAAATATGATGGGAACTCTACATATGAACCAATGTCTTAAGCTGAACAAACATACGAAATCAAATGACAAATTTTACAGTCTGGTGGCTTGTGAAAACAGAAAATAATACATGCGGTATCTTTTGTTAGAAACTATATCTAGGTATACAAATACAAGAACTATTTATTAATAACAAATGTATCATACTCATAGATATAACCAGGAGAAACAATTAGTTTTAGTTGACAATCTTATTCAAATTGATAGTCTTTGTTTTACCTACTGATTGACTATTACTATACCTACTACTCGTATCACGAATCACGACCCATCCCAAAAGCGGAGCAGCCAGCTGCATGTAACAAACATGCGAGCTTTTCTCTCTTTGCCAAAATAAAATTAAGACATTCAAGATGGGTGGCAAACCTCATCGCCTAATTTACACATTTGGAACTTCTTTATTTTTTCGAACACTTTTACTATCTTCTGTATTACAGAGACTGCTAGTAGGTACATACTAGAAGTTAAATAATGTTTGTTAAAATAAGTTTTATACCTACATTTTTTCTATTTTAATATCCTATAACATATTGTGATTGATCGTTTCTATTTCAATCTAAAAACAGTTTTTATCAGAAAAAAATACGATTATATGTGTTTTATTTATTTTGGTTTTCTGTGAAACTTATTATTATATTTCAAGTTTATCGCTGATTAAATAATATTATTTCAAATTTGTTTATTATTCTTGTTTTTTTTTTCAATCTTTCAATAATAAAAAAAACCCTGTATCGTGGTGGTGGTTTTAAATCAACGACAACAATGATTATCATAAAAGATTGGTTGAATGTTCATAAAACCTCAAAGGTTTAGGTTCACATCCTATCTGGTGCACAATAGAGCTGGAGAGGATTATATGTGAACTCTATTAATGTTATGTTTTGTGTATTTTATTGACGCATCACTGCGCTGTAGATTTATCATCTATTATTATTATTTTTATTGAAAAATGTCTTGAACACAATAAGAACTATTTTATAAAAGATATTATACATACCTTTATCAAAGTATGTATAGAGATCCCGAAGGAATTCGTTTTACTGCTACTGCCTAAATGATGAGATTGATAGGTACTACGAGCAACAAAGTATTTTTGGTTATGCTATTAATTATTGTTTCTTGTACGAATCTTATAGGTCTCCTTTCCATTTTTTAGTGTCCAATAAAAGGTAGAGGTAAAGGTAGTCATAAAATCTCACTCTTGAGACATTTCACACATTCAATTCAGGAATATTCAGGTATGCCACCTACCCTGAATATCTACATTTTTTTGGCTCGGACAGGACGACCAGAATGTTTACAATTGCAGTCACTCTATAATTGGCTACTCCATTCGTGGAAGATGCCGTGATGAAATAGGTATATAGAAATTCTTGTATCAGCCTCCCAAATATCACACGTAAGAATTTCTCGGAGACTTGCTTCAAATCTGAGTGAAAATAACAATAAAATTAATCAAGGAATATTAAAAGACTAAGAGGCGATTGAGGTGTGGTCCTATAGAATATTCTGGAGGATCCACATCCTAAATGACGAAGTTAGCTACAGAATCGGAGGAAGAACGCACCTGCTCGAGACCATCTTAGAAAGACGCGCCAGACAAATTGAACAGATAATACGTCACGAATACCTTCAACAAGAAATAATAGAAGGGTCGGCTGAGAGAAAAAATCAAAGGGGCTTCCATGTCGAGAATACCTCGACGATATTTGCGAGGATATGAGCTGTGAATCGTAAGCTGAAGAGGGTCGCACAGGATAGAGCGCAATGGATGAAAAGATTCAAGACTTAACTACAAACCAATCTATAGAAACCAGAGAGAGAGAGAGAGGAAAAATTGCTTTGAATAAAACACCTTGATGTGCAAGCCAAACTTGTTTGGTGGCAAACATTTTCTTATAGTTTTTGTAAGTATTTTCCTCTATTCAGTTGTACTATGTCTTAAAATGGAAAAAGTTTTAATATAAAAATAAATAAACTGAGATTACATGACAAACATGGAAATAGGACGACGCTTACTTAAATAATATAAAAAAGTCTTGGGGCTACTTTTAGTAACAGGGGTAAATAAATTTTCAGATTATGTAATTAGTCAGGACTAAATATTATTATACTTTAAACGGAGTACTTAAAACGTAAAAACCCACATAAATTACGCACTAAGACATCGTAAAAGAAGCATTTATTTAATAATAAAAAATATACTATGAAGGATGAGAACGTAAAGCGTTTTTACTTAAAATGCTTAAAGTGGCATTCACATTGCTTCACTTTGGATGATCATCCAGAGTGTCAGGGTCAAACCTGTTCATCGAAAGTGAACACGTCTGTTCACATTTGTTCATCCTATGCTTTCACTGCCATGTCAACACTCTCAGTCATGTTGTATGTAGTTTGACGTATTTTCGTATAAAAATAATTAAACAAATTCAAAAATTAAAAATAACACTTAAAATAAATTAATATAGCCATCGACTGCATAACAATTTTGTACATGATTCTGACATTCAATACAAATTCATAGAGAATAAAACAAATAATAAGATAAAACTTCGTTCGTCGGTAGCCTGGAGGTAGAGTCTCGGCCTCATGAACAAGGGGTCCGTGGTTCGATCCCAGGTGCCGGCAAACTCCCCTTTCACGACACAAGCTTTTAGCTTACTGTGAAAGGTGTATAAGGTTGTATTTGGGTTTGTAACAAAACCCAGATATATCTTTTTTTTTTTTAAAAAAAAACTTGTTTATGGTCGTTTCAGTGAAAGGACCTTTCATCAAAATTATGACGAGTGGTTATCTCTTTCCTCCGTCATCGCTAGTGATCACTATTGATGTTCTGTTCACACCTATTCATCTTGGAGGATCATCCGGAGTGATCACTGAAAGTGAACAAATGTGAACGACCCTTAAGGGAAAGACGTAATACACTGTAGGTATAGTTTTGGTTTCACGACTGAAAAATATTTTGAATAGTAGGTATATACATATTATGGATCTTCCATTCAAGGGTGATGTAAGTCACCCATTCTGAATGTCTTAGATTCATTGGCACGTAAAGTACGCTATGCATGTTTATTACACATACTTTGTCTACTGGGTTCGGTCAATTTCTATTATAGGTTATCCAGTAAGAAAATATATATTGATGATCATAGTTGTATTTATTTTTAATATCTTTCACTGCACACTGTTCGAAGGTATCATCATAGGGCACCCAGATATGAGCTGGGGGAAGGGTGCAAATTATACTTCAATAATGATTTTTTCCTCAATATAATTGAAACGTAGAGCTGAAAAGACTGGCTGAGAATAGGGAGGAATGGAGAAGAAAGACAAAACTCGTTGCAAACCAATCCAATGGATTGTAACTCATTATATATATATATAATTGATTTTCATGGCATAATTATGCATTTACATAATATTGCATTCACGGGGCGAGATGCACTCCCTCGTCCCCATAGTAACAGTATACAGTGAAAGATAATAATAATAAATGTAAATATGATCATCAACATATATTTTCGTAATAGGTACCTACTATTGGATAACCTATAGTAGAAATTGACCCTGAGTTCTCCTGCTGTCGGAGATGTTGTGAAGATATGGAATGCAACATGTAACTATGGGTGTTATTTAGGTTTGCACAAACAATTCATCTGTTAGTAAAATTTGGTAGAACACCTATAAACATAGTATTTTTTTATTATTATGATTATAAAAAAAGAATAGTGTAATTTAAAATTCTTTTTTTCATTTCCCAAATGTTTTTTCGAAGTTTGTAATAAAAATACGTAATAATAAGAGTAAGTAAGGTGAAATAAAATTAGTAATAATAAGTGGGTCGAAATATCCTCGCAAAATCATTATCGGTAAGATGCCTACGAATTTCGTATTAAATATTGATATGTTTTTCTTAAATCTTGGTTTCCTGAAAATAATGTATCGATATAAGTAGGTACCTATATAGAAGATAAACACATTATGAATTTTCCGATCTACTAAATAAATTACGATTGAAACTGAAAAAAAGGTTACCTTATATCGTATTTTCATATCAACGACAATAACGACCCGTGTGGTATTAAGTAAACCTATGGAATTCAATAAAAAAGTAAGTTTCTTCTCGGTTCAAATAAGATAAGTAAGAAGTCTATAGGTAAGTATAAAGCGAAATAATTGTGTGCGGAAAGAGTATAAAGGACATAAGATATTGCGTGCTAGGAGAGAAGAAGAGATGAGAATAAAAATATAAAGTAAATGGATTTCAATAAAGTCATGGCATGAAGAAAAGGTCGAATAAGATTAGAAGGTTTCCAAAAGGCTAAAGATTTACTAAATTCCCATCTTGTATTATGTATGAAAGTATTACTAGATACTTTTATTTCTGTTTTAGTATTCCTTTTTGACTCATGGAGCAATCACAGACCAACGGGCTCACTGGCTGTGTAATCTATATGATATCTATGTGCTTTCGTTGAAAATACTTAAAGACAATTTCACTGCATTCTAATAATCATGGTTTCGAATTTTTATCATCTGGCTGAATTGTTTCTTTCCAATGCTCAATAGCATATTTACATAAACACAAACGACAGCTCTGAATCAGTATTACATGGATTAAAAATTAAAACTTGAAGAAAGAATAATTTTCATTGAATGTGTTGGACAAGTTGATGTTGCTGGACGTTGGAGTTGGTTGCATGTAGTGTTCTCAGGATAAAGACTTGTGGAAGATAAAAGGGGAGGCCTATGTCCAATAATGTATTTAAAACGGCTGAAGATGATGATGATGTGTATGATAAATTATCGATCATAAATAATGAACTTTCCTACTACATGAAGAGCGAAGAAAGTTTGAAAATATTGCCTAATATTATTTCATCTTTTTTGTACACTACTTGTGAAGATAAGAGGTGTCTCAAGAAAATATTGGATAACTATGTATAGACACAATATTAAAAAATGGAGGACTTATTCAGGAATAAGACAGAGTAGAAGAAAAATTAATAACGTCAATGTAAATAAATAAAATAATATGTTTTTAATAAGCTTCCCTCAGTGTCTTGATTAGGTACACCAGATTTCAACGATAATATGCTCGCATTGTATGAATGCGTCATACCTACATTATTAGTAATAGATTCAATCATTGATTTCTCAATCGAAAATCCGAAAATCTTTTATCAGACTAATGATCACTTCATTATGTCCTTTTAATTCTAGCGGTATTGGTCCGAAACAAAGGACATGAGTGCGTTCGTTAATATTTCAGTTAACTTTGTGGACAATCGTCCGTTTATGGTTTTTATACCTACATACATACTTTGTCTTTATATGTATACCTGTATATTGTAATAATTAATGACATGTTATTGTGTTATATTACGTGTATTTACCTATATATAATCTTTTTTTAGGTAGATATAATATAGTCCTTCTCTGATATAGTACTTTATGTTTGTATGTGTTATGCTTCTGATTGTGGGCCCTAATCCACGGATAGAGATCGTGGCTCATGATAAAAATACAATAAGTTACAAATGTCCAAGGTTGGGTCTTTAAGATCGGCCTATAGATTAGCCCTTACTACTACTACTTCTACATTTACTTTGTATCTATACTGTGTACAACCAGTTAGCGGGGGATGGCATGATGTATATTATATTACATTACATTTATTCTTTTTGTACACTATATACTAGTAATGAAGTGATTGAATTTATAACACAAGGTCAATAGTTTCAGTAACATTTTACATAGTTATAAATCGTAGTTATAATTTTAAATTGAGTGATATTTGATAATATGTACAATGATGAGTTTCATAATAAACGCTCAAATTAGCTATGGCTTGCAACTGCCCAATACAGCTTAATTACGCATGATTCTTTTATCATTATAAATGCGATTTAGGTTGAAAATATGTGAAATAATTTATTATCAAAAGCTTATGTTAATTAAATTCTCCCAATTTAAATATATGTCGGATGATTTATTCGACGCCGTTTAATGGAGCATCCATCACGAGGGCGCGGAGCAATTATTAAGTATATTTAAATATTTCGCTATTAGGTGACATGACTATGAAAATAAAATTATATGAATTCTATTCGGAATATTTTTTTTTAAACCTTAACATTTAAAAAAAAAAAATTTTTTAAGTATCCCTAAGAATAAAAATCAATAAACGTAGTTTATTTACCGAATAAAATTATTTTAATCAAGTAATGTATAATATACCTAGGACATTTAGTACCTACTAAAAGTAGTGGTAAAAATAATATATAATTTTTTTAATAAATTTTTGGAATGTATCAAGAAATACCACTTTTAAAATCATATATCTCGAGTACTTTCGTTAAGATCATTTAGCATTATCATTACCTATATATTTTTTTGTGAATTGAAGCCTTTTTAATGTGTGCGTAACAGATGATTTTATAATAGATTTATAAATCACTGTTCCTCTGGGAACAGTGCACCATTTATTCTACATATTTCACTTAGGACACATGGGTAATAGAATGGATTCTACCTTATATAAGAAATATTAATAGGTTCAAACCTAATATTATGCTGAAAAGTTTTGCGGATAGGACCAACAGATCGTTAGCAAAGGTGCAACCAATGAAACGGAAATAGCAGACGGAGAATATACTGAATATACTCGCACGTCCTGAAAGTTTACAGAATAATATTCAGTTTATATAATATCTAGATAAAATTATGTAGAGAAACTTCAGTAGGCAATGGTACAAATACTTTGGATTTCAAAATGGTAGGTGGAATATCCAGAGTTTTGCACAAAATAAATTAGTTATATGGATAGTAATGGTGTTTTCGCACACTGAGAAAAATACTTACGAAATTTCACAACGAATCATTGGTACATACTATCAGATTAGGACCAGAGATAATACAAACTATTCATTAGTACGAATCTATAATATTAACTCTTCGCAAACAAGATTGATTCTGAAACATTTATTCAGTTTGACAAACATTGAAATGTTACATTTGTTAAAAATACTGATGTACTGTGTAGCAGAAATTTATTAATTCCGGTTTTAGAAATAGTGGTATTTTGAGACAGCAAAATTACAAAAATAATTAAGGTTTCTTCAGAAATATTTTGAAATGCATGTAAATATATGAAAATATGTTTATATTAAAGTAGGTGTTCTTAGGTAGCTTATAGAATGTTATTGTATTAAATTTACCAACTTTTTTATAAAATTAAAAAATAGTTAACATGTATAATTATTATAAATTATTATTATTTATTTATCATACTGCTAATTACATAGGTACAGCAGATTCGTCAAGATAGCTTGATATTATCAAAAGAACTGATTTATTTGTCAATATCTGCATAGGGATGAACAAGTGATAAAATAAATGCGTATAGATGTTTTATAGATATTGTGTGCCCGGTTTTTTGGTGAATATATTTTTATTCACATATTTTTAAAATTACCTTGGCATCTAATATTTTTGAGTAGAAACTCAGTTCATTTATCAAAATTGATTCCTATTTTTGGTGGATTTAATAAAGAAAACATTTTTTAAATAATAATTACAATCCGAACAGGATGAGTTGTTTTGTTATTAATTTACTTAATTCGACGAAGGAATTCATTAATAAATTTATTTCAGAAAGGTTGAATTGACATGAAATGTTGTTGGGGACATCTTCCGACATTCCTAGAATGTCTTAACAAAATATTACTATGATGTTTAATTAATAGAGCTGCTAATGAACACGCATACCGTTCTGTTGAAATATTTTTAGTACTCAGTATTATGTGCGGGGGTAGGAAACATCCGAATTATGATTGATAATACAAGACAGACTATTGCGTCATGTAAAACAATTAATGTCGATTGCAATGTAGGACTGAAACATCGATACATTGATTTTTGTTCAATCAATAGTCATTGTGAATTTCTTAACTTCTTTTTGGCACGGAGAAGATGATCAATGTGTTCATTCAATGCAGTGAGTTCACCAGGAATACTGTAATGGAATTGTTAATGAAACATTATGGTTAGAATTAGAGTTTCCATTACTGTCTACGATTCTTAGTACCTACAAATATATTTTGTAACTATTTACACAAATTATCTAGATCATCATCAATTATGATGAAAATTAAAATTATTGTGTAAAAGTTAAATTTTGTATTTTTATATATTTATTCCGTTTAAGTTTTTCGCAAAATTTCGAGCCTATGTATTGTCCTAGTTATAATTAATATTTGAAAGTAATGACGCTAATCAATTAAAGATTATTTATTTTTCGATGGTTTTCATCAAATCATCTACAAATTTCTTTGATATCTCTAAGGGGTGCTACAAATAGTAGGAATAGGAAGGTATTAATTAATTGATTTAGTTAGGAAGTCGTAAATAATAATAGTTATACAACATGGAAACTACTGCTGAACATAACACCGAACAAACTCGTACATATTTCCTTTAAAAAAATAGATGACATACTTACCAACTATTCTCATTATAATAATTCTAATTCGAGGAAAACTTCATACTATTCAAAAGCTAATAACATTTTCATGTAATTACAAAGTTGATAAAGTTTGTTTAATTTTTTCACCACCATCAACTTACTTATAGTTGCTTATAACAGTGATGTGTTTAACTAATAAAAAAATGAGGTCTTTTAATTTATTTTTAAGGTTTTTTTCCTGTTCAGTTATTGTGAATTGGCATAAAACAATGTCATTGTTCGATAAATTGTATTTGACCTACATATTTTCGTAATGAATCAAAAATGTGTGAACATTTAGACATGCCGCTGGTTTATATTTTGATTCATTCATGCTTTGCCTGAACTAAATAATTACATATCTCCGTTATTGTCATAACATTAAACAATTTTTTGACAAGTTCAATTCTACGATAAATCTATCAATCTCTATATAACATCTTCCACAATTGGGGTACCTAATCCACAACGGCTAGCTGTATGTAATGAGCATTTATGTTGTCTTATTTATTTTATTCTTCTTGCACATCATCATTCACATAACAAAATCAACATATCAGTTGACTTAATAAAGAATGTGATGATATACAGTGGCGAGATTATTACTTTATAGTGTAGATATTCAAAATTGGTGGCATATCTTGTAGCTGGATTGAAGAGTTACATAAATGTCTTAAGTTTGTATGTGAGATTTTTAGGAATATCTTCCTTTTACAGGATACGGATAATTTACAGAAAAGAGATGTTTAATTTCAACAACTTTGCACTATATGGCTTTCTATAGTATTTTATTATTTGATGATAAGTACATTTTATCCAAATTCTTTCCTAGTACAACATTATATAAATCGACCCTTCTTTAGGCCACAACAATACTCTGAATATTCCTATGATATAAATTATTAAGTGAGAAGTAGTAGTCGGTTAGATGATAATATTAAATACATAATAGAATGTTTATTGTGCAATACAATAGGAATAATATGGTAGGCCCAAGTACAGGTTCATCCAGACACAGGCATGTAATATCCTTCACCGCGGTATGCCATAACCAAATTATAATTACAAGAGTATTGAAGTACATACTACCTACATGATATACTAAATGTTATTATCGTTACTTGTAGGTTTTGTTATGCGTCGTATCTTTGCTTTTGTTATAAAACTTACAGTCATCACTGGAAAATAGAATGACCACACATTCATTTTATTTTAAAACCTCATCTTAATGAGTCTGGATTAATTCTGATTTAATCTCATTTCATCTTCTTCTTCTATCATCACTGTATCAGGTCCCCCCCGACTTTGGCGATCACTTTGGAGAATGCCTCTCTGTCTCACGCTGTGCGGACTCCCATCCGTGTTATTCCGGTTCATTGCCGTATATTCCGCAGCCACGACATCTGCCTCCTTCCTACTCCACGACGTCCTTCAATCTTGCCTTCTATTATCAACTGCAGAAGCCGATATTTATCGCCTCGCAGAATGTGGCCCAAATATAAGACTTTACGAACCTTAATATTTGTCAAGAGGTCTTTATTTGTATGTGCTCTGCGTAGTACCTACTTCTGCATTGGGTACCAAGTCTGTCCACGGTATTCGAAGTATTCTTCGATGAACTCACATCTCGAATGCCTCCAACTGGTTCATTGTGTTAACCTTAAATGTCCAAGTTTTGCAACCATACAACAGCACAGACCAGATATAACACTTAATCATTCTCTGACGGAGCTTCAAATTAAGGTTGTCATTGCAGAAAAGTGCTTTCATATTATTAAAAGTGGCTCATGCTATTTCAATTTTGCGTTCCACCTCAACATCGGGATACAAGGACTGCTTTATTACACTGCCGAGATGTGTGAACTTTTCTACCCTTTCAACATTTATACTCATTTCATATTACATATTAAATCTGGAATGTAGGACATTATAATATGTGAAAACGATTGTGAAGGTTTATAATGAAAACCATATACCTATGCCTTTTTTGTCTTTGAGTACCATGTCAGGTCTCTCCGATGTTAGCTAATATTCTAGCGTAGGTCGTCCTTGTTGAAAGAGTTCTTCAACCCTCAGGATTCCAGTGTATTCTGCTAATGTACCTACCTAAAAAAATCACACCTATTCATTTTTAAAAATATGCAGTGGCTTGAAAACAGGATTCAAAGTTCAAAACTTGGAAATCAAAGCTATTATGTTACGTAGGTATATTAAACAAATTTACCATCATAGCATTTCACAAGAGTGAAATAATTGCCATTTCAATAATTTGTACTAGTCTATCGATATCGTTACCATACTCCTTTTAATGTACATATCATGTACATAAAAATACGACTGAGGTCTAATTGAGTCTCTTCACAAGATGGTCATCCTACACTTTCATGACTTGACAATATTTTCAAGGGCCTCTTCTCTTTGATCCGAGATAGGCCGATGAAGAGACACTGTTTTATATCGATGTAAACATTCGACTGCAGTCATTATTATTACTATACATCATAAAGAAATAATATAATACACAATAACAACAACTTGACCGTACTATACCTACCTACATCATTTCGATCAGCTTCCATCTACCCACCTTCTACCTTCTTACGAATAATATTTGGGATACAAATGTATGCAGTAAACTTGGTTTTAAAAAGGTTCACCGTCTTTTACTATAATATATTATTATATTAGGAATTTTAAATTGTTAAATCATTCTGTTTCTTGTAGGTACCATTATTAATCTAATGTCAAATTTTGCCTTTGTGTTTTGGGGGCTATTTTTGATCATATATACAGGGGGGTCTGAAGTTTCATTTAGATTTATATTTTTTTTATTATGAATTAATATATCACTTATATACCTAATCACAATGTTGGTATTTATATGTTATATAATAAATAGATTTTTATCAAAAAATCATAAAATAAATTAAATGTTTTTTCGCGGCTACGGTTTAACTGCTCATAATATTTTATTTTGATTTTTTATTTTAAAATGTGTTAATAAATATTGATTGCTGTGTGAGCATTTTGCTTTTTGAAAATAATAGATGTATATTTTTCACTTTCGAATAAAAATATTTTTGTTCCTAGATGGATGCTAAAACCACTGTGTACTTAGGTATCTTAAAAAAAATGTTTCTCGAATTTAATTAGCATTATGTGTTTATTTACTTTAAAATAGATATCCAGCCTGTATATACATTAACAAAAAAAAACGTTTATTAATAAATTGACGTCAATACTGTGCGGGTTTTCAAGACAAGGGTTTCTACCCTTAAAAAACGGATGACATATCATAATATACCTAGGTGACATTGGTATTTATAAATTAATGATGGTAAAATAAACAGGCTTCCTCTAGTCTCTGTTATATGTATAATCTAAACTATTAAACATTATTGATGTTTCTGTCCAAATAATTAAAAGTAAAACTGAATGCGATGACACAAAAAAAAAGTTTTTTTTTTCGCCAAGTTTTTGACAGCTGTTTATAGATTGTCATGTTTGACGTGATGCTCTTTATCATTTGACAAATGTTTTGATATAAATAATACAAGAATTGTTTAGATAACCTCCTAGGTAGGTTTATAAATATTAATTTATATTCTTTACTATTAGTGACACTGGCGCCTGTGATAAAATATGTAAGCTAGAATCATTAATTAATTTAGTTTTAGATCTTATTTTTCGTCATACCTTCCTTCACTTTCATTGTGATATTTTTGAATTTCTTCTGACTTTTTCACGCCAATAATCTCGCTTTTTCTGCTGAATGGATGAGCTCATAAAAATTCTTCTTTACTTGGTTGGTCCACCATATCAACATCGTTTATATTATGTGAAATAAGCGTTTTGTCCTTCTATACGTATATTAAACAAACAAGAGTGAAACGTCTTTCGACTTCTTTGGTTATTATCAATCTATAGGGTTAATAATGATCTAAGAAATCAAAAGACGTCTCTCTAGTGTTTATTCAATCTATAGTACGCTTGTTTCAATTTTTCCAATTATGGAATTCTACTACTTGTGCACCAATAAAATAATAAACATCATTTACTTCACTATAAGATTGAAGTCTGTTTTATATCAAGAAATGAGCAAAAACATGCATGAAAGAATGAAAAGTAGATGCCTGTCTGAAAAACTGAAAAAAAATAATCAAAGAACCACTCTATTTCAGCTCTGTAAAAAAACAAGCATAGGAATGTCGAATAATAAAACTAATACATAAGATCTTTACCTACTAGGTTCATAAAAGCTGGAAAACTTATTACATATTAACTTCTACATTATGGGTCAGAGTTAGAATTACTATTTTTTTAGACAGAGTACTTTTCTTCATAAATATGAAAATACATGGATGGGTTCCATTACTTGTTTCTGAATTACTTACAATAAAATACAATTATTTATTCCGTCTGTGACATACTTTACGAGTATTATTTTTTATTCTAGAAAAAAGCTAGCAGTAAAACAAACAAAAAGCTATAGACTGTAGACAGACAGATGATTGTTTTTTCGACAGCAAAATTGATTAATAAGACCGCCCATTCCTTCAGCCTTCACCACCTGTAGAATAATTCCCGTATAAATACTTTTGATCGTTCAAGTGTGTGTAAGTATAGCTTGAACTAGAATTACAGGCTCTTTTATTGAGGAAACGAATGCGCTCTACATTTTATATGTAGATCCTCACTTAATGATCGTGTTTTTGGAAAATAAAGTTTACATTAAATAAATAATAATTATAGTTATTGAGACTGGTATATTGAGATAAGGTCCAAACTTTTATATTAACAACAAATGTGGAATTTCTCACTTATTCTCAAAAAAGGTTACGTCCGTTTCATTTTGCTTCCATCACATCCATGCACTTCGTCATTTATATTCTCTCTTGTTCATAATACCTAAAAAGTGCTCTTCCATTAGGATATAAACTATATTATGTAGGTACTGTCTCCGATTACCTACCCTTTCTCTCAGCCATGTATATATTTTTTTGTCATTCTGTCCTCATTTATTCTTTACACATACCCAAACCACCATAATTTATTTACATTCCTCCTGGTTATCACACCAACTGTCTTTCGACATTCTTCAAGTGTGACACTATTACGTACTCTTTTAGACTTTTACCACACATCCTTCTTAACGATTTTATTTCTACTGCTTTCTTACCGCGTTCATCTTTCTTCAGTCATGTCCACGTCTCACTTGCATACATTAGTTGAGTTGACTTGTAAGCGAATTAGAAGCTGCGTAGCAAATATGTGTGTTGTAAAACTTAGTTTGGAGTCACCAGAAATCCTGGAAACAGCAATGGACAGGGATTTCTGTAGGAAGTACCTGGGCACAAAACGCCCTTGACCCAACAAGGAAAACGGGAAGAAAATGTATGTATATGCAGAATTAGGCTATTCCTCGCTTTTTTTCGAGAAGGGTGTGCTTTGTATTACATTTTGTTTCTCATATTTGGTTGTCGAACTTGAGCAATGCCAGGTCTAAAGTTCACCATAAGTGTGCCGCATGCCGATTATATGAACTATAATGATCAATCAATCGTTTAGAACACAAAATTTAACATGTACCTACAAACAGAGGCGGCCGGCAATATATATTTGGGGGGGTTCGGTAAAAAAAAAACACCTACCTTATTACTTATAAAGAAGTTCTATCCTCCTCTCTTTGCCATTAGCGAACACTTCAGTTACTAAACGGTTAAACTCTGGTATTTCATGTATAAATTGTTTTTCAATGCTTAATACAGATAAGGAATTTAGTCTATTTTGGTTCATACTATTTCTCAAAAATGATTTTATTCTTTTTAATGTTGAAAAACACCTTTCACTTTCCACGGATGTCATTGGTATAGTACAGATTATTGTTAACAGCTTAAAAGTTTCGGAAAATGATTCCTATAAATTTGTTTTGTAAAATAATCGCAATATGGCTGCCGAGCCATCAGCATCAGCAAAATCATCACGTTCATATATGGCACACAATTCACTTTTTAACTGAAATTTATCTAAAAAGGGATAGGTATTCACTGTTACAGTAAAGTCATCGTGCGGAAATTTTTCTCTATAATTTTTGAAGTCTTGAGATTCAAATAATTTAGACGCGGCAAGATGGTTTGTGAATTCGAATCGATCCTTTATTTGCTGTATTATTATATCACATACTTCGATGCAAATTATATAATTTTCGGTTTTTCCTCGTTTTGCTGGTGGCTCGAAATTGGAATTCATCGAGTTGCGTATGTTTTGAATACTTTTTTCAAACTGAAATATACAATTTTTGATTTTGGTTGCATCTATCGGTTTTGTTTGTAATTGGTGAAATAGTATATCAGATTGCATAAAAATGGAATTAAAAAACTTTAACCAGTATTGAAAATGCGGATCTTTTAGATATATTAAAAGCATATCAGCCTGATTAATAGTGTTAGCATCGTTGTTCTCCATATCCAATATTTTTTCCATACAGTCTATTAATAATTCGGAATAAGTGTGCACACGGTTCACTGTCTTGCTATTAAAGTTCCATCGTGTTTGCGGAGCAGAAGGAATTTTGATCTTAGCTACATCTTTAAGTACTTGCATTCGTTTTGGAGATCTTGAAAAGAAAACAGGAAAAGCATGCAAATTTGCAAAAAACCTTTTCAATACATTGTTATGTGACGCACTTTTTTCAATTATTAAATTTAATTGATGAGCGTAACAATGTACATAGTGGGCAAATGGAAAATCTTGTTTTATTTTAGCTTGTACCCCACCTAATTTTCCACTCATTACTGATGCACCATCATAGCATTGTGCAATCAGTTTATTTGGTGTGATGTTTAATATCTTTAACTCATTCATGATTGCATTGCATAGACCTTCAGCGCAGTGTGATTTCGGTATTAAATATTTCCAAAAATGTTCTTGAATTTCGCCCTTCCATACGTATCTTAATATTAATACCAATTGTGAGGTTGTGGATACATCTGTCGTTTCATCCGCTTGAATGGCGATAAAGTCGCATTCAGCGATCTGTTTTATTATATTGGAATGGTAGACTTCCAAAATTGAGTCTAAAATATCATTTTGAATGGTTTTTGAAATGCCTTTGAAAACAGAGGATTTATCTAAATGCTCTTTCATCACTCCATCCAACTCTTTTACAAAATTGATCAGACCACGAAAAACTCCCGGATTTAACGAATCGGATTTTTCATTATGACCTCGTAGTGCTAGCTCAAATGCTCCACAAAATCTTACACAATCAATTATTTTTGACATTACATATCGATTTTGATCTACTGCCTCATTATGTTGTTTTACTTGCATCCGATATCCAGAATCAAGCTGTTCTCTTATATTAACTGTGCCCAAAACTGCTAAAGTCATTACATTTTTTAAATGGTGTGACGATTGGCTATGTTTTTTAATTTTCTGACTTAAGTGCGCCAAATCATTTACACCCTGCTCTGTCCAGTTCGAATCTCCACTAAAAATTAAACACGGAAAACAAAAAAGTTTATTAGTTTTGTCACACCCGCACAACCACTGAGCTTTAGTATAAAAATCTAATTTAAATTTACGAACATATGATTTGTTTTTTGAGTTGCATGTATGATTAATATGTAAAAAAGGACGCGGAGGGCCGTGTCTTTTTATTAATAGGTTTGTTTCGAAATTTTTAGAGCTATTTTTAATGTATTCTACATTTAATTCACACATTTTGTAAGCTAAAAACAATAATATATTAATTTAATTTAGGGATATCGTAGATTCTTAAAATTGTACGTAATATTATGATATAAGCGCGCCGAAATCAAAAAACTTATTATCTGCATAACACAATCGCGACTAGCGGTGTCTTACTAAAGAAATTTTACCACTATCTAATAAGTAATAACAATGCATAGGGCTGACCTTTGAACCTCACGATGTCAAGCGATGCATTTTTTAGGTACACACACACTTGGTAGGTAGGTACTTATTCATCGCGTCCACATATAACTAATAACAGGAATCCCTTCACATAAAAAAAACACACTAGTCAAAAAAATTCCGTCAATGTACGACAAAATGCTACAAGGTGTATCTCTTACTCCTTTTTACGTGTGAGCATAGTTGTGTTCATTGCTCAAGATATCCCATATATTTTTAATATCTCCATACAATTTTAGCACCGCGTACTTTGTATTGGAGCTATACGAAATGTACGTGGGTCTTGTTCAAGAAATAATTTTGCACCGATTAGTACGCTCGACATCCGCATTAAAATATTCTAACGAACAGTGGCGCTGCATGTTGAAAAGCATTAATGTATGCGATGACTGTTTTGTTCATATGGTTACTGGAATAATAATATTATATTGTTCGTGGGAAAATTAAGAAATATTTTTTATTTTAATTATTACTTATTGTTAGGTTTTAAACTGGGGGTGCGTTTGAACTGCCGCTCATTATCAAAGAGCCGCCTCTGCCTACAAATATCATAATAATAATACCTATGAACTTACACAGATTCATATTAATATAATATTATCTATTTACACAGGTAAATGTACTTTGTACTTATATCACATTGTTGGCTGGTTTTTATTAATGATAATCACCGGTCAAATCGATTTATAATTCAGTTAACAATTACAAAACAAATTACACTTTAGACTTCATTCAATAAAAACTTATCGTTTTGTTATTATATTGCTGTTGTGTTAACCTGTTGGATACTGAATGTAAAACATATTTCCATTCATCAATCAGTCTAAATAAAACATTCTCTTCTTTCTTCTTCGCCCTAACATTTATCCCATTTCTTTGGGGTCGGCCCTCCTAGTCCTCATCCTCCAAGTCCTCTGGTCCCCTGCATCCTCCGAACACAGCTCTGTCTCTCTCAGATCCCTGGTCATCGTGGACATCTAAGTGGTCACTGGTCTGCTTGGTCTTCTTGGTCCTACTTCTATGTCCATTGTCCTTTTATCTCATATTATCCTGTGGTATACCTACTCAAAATGTGTCCGTACCATCTTAATCTGTTTTTAGTCACTTTTTCACTGGTGAGAGTGATTTTAAAACTACCACGGATATAGACATTTTTCAATCTGTCCAACCTTGTTACTTCTACAGCCCATCTTAACATTTTCATTTCGTTATGTTTTGGGCCACAACATTTAAATCTATATAAAACATTCTATAATTTTTCTTTTATATTTCTTGAGATGTTTACAATCCTTCAGACATTGTGCCAAACTTCGATGTTCTCAAATGATAACTTTCTGAAAAAAGAATGATGTTTTAATTAGAAATAACTATGAAAGATCTCATTCTTCTTCCCGTTTACATACACTGCTGAACATCAAATTGTGAGGACTATCAATGGGAAGAAAATAATACTTTTTACATAGTTTATTGGGAAAACAAAATAATTATTAAAAAATTACAATTATTTGAACAATTCAGGTTATAGTTAAACCCAACCGATATTCGATTTTTTTAGTTTCTTCTACTCCAGTAAACTAGGCAATTCCTGCTAATGATTTTTTTAGTTTCTTCTACTCCAGTAAACTAGGCAATTCCTGCTAATGATCGCTTTTGTTGGAGGATCTTGATAAAATTGTAGTAGAATTATAAGAGTTGGATAAAATATTACGTCTTTTAGCAATTAGCAAGAGTTATACAATGGCAAACGTGTATGATGCTTTATAAGTGTCCACATTTTGTTCTATTTGTTTATAATATCAGAGCCCATTTAGTTGCCATATTTTATGAAATAATAAAAATAATTAAAAACTTCATATTAAAATTTTTGCTTAATACATTAAAGGTATGGAAATATAAAAATAATGATAATGAAGTGTTATATGCACCAACAATTATTGATAATACATATTCTTAATGTCCTAAGGTCGTTGCAATAATAGAAACCTACTGTGAAAAAAGGTGGTCCAAGCCACCATAAACATTTTGGAAGGTAGTTCTCAAGATATGACCCGACCAGAACCGAGTCAATTGTCTTTAAATTCGAAATTCATCGGGTTCATATGGGTTAACTTCCTGACAGCCGAGTCTGTATGAACATAGTGAGTAGATACAGTAGAGATAATAACATACAATGTTTACTCGGACATTTTTTGATATGTAAATGATACAGTAATGACAAGATGAAACCTGTAACCGTACGGTATAATAACAATATTTATTGTAATATTACATTAGTCTGTATACAATATACGATTAACGTAAGGTTATTTTTATACAATGAAACATATGTCGAATACATGAAGGATAAATGCAAAATTTAAGTTAAGTACATACCTACATTTCTTTTCTACTATGCTAATAAGTCGCAAAATGACGTCATAATATGTGCACTTCTGGAATTTAGTTTTCAATAAAGCATCGACCACTTATTAATTAGTTATTCACTAAAAATAAGTATCTAATAGTAAAATGTGACAAGAAAAAACTACCGCAGTTGAAAATCAAAATAGATGGTAGGTACCTATGTTGGAATTTGAAAACCATTTTAAACGTGTTCCTATAAAAAAATGAAAATTAGGTACCTATGAACGCAGAATTCACTTACACGAATTTCTGGAATGTATCTTGAAACTAGCTAATCAGCAGATACTTTATTTGCAAATTCAACAAATACTGGGTAACTAAGCACAATATCATTCTATGTAGCGTAAAAATCTTGGTCACCAACAAGTCTCGTAGGTGCTTCTATAGATGAAAATATTAGTTTCGTCATATGAAAATTGTTTAAAATTGACTGACGTACGACAACCTAGTGGCAAAAATGTGCTTACTCATATTAATATGTTATGGGAAAGGTTAATACATACCTTCATACATTGCTAGATGATGATATTGGTTATCGGTATCTAATGTTGGATAAAATAATAATATATTTCTATACGAATTTAATAATGAGGTGGTATGTGAATACCTACATAATAGGCAAATGAAAAAGTTTCCAGCAAATAATCTATGACGGTTTTCTTTCGTTCATAATCGGAAAAAGTAGATCTTTTTTTCTCTCTCTTGTCCTGATATTCATCAATATTGAAAGCCATGGATTCCTTAATAAGGAGCTTTTCTTATATCGACCTAACAAGTTCATTCTCTAGCGTATTTAGCCACGTGATTTACGTTTGGAATCAAAGAAGCCTACAGTCTGCTTTGCTTGTGTGGTCCACTGTTATGAAAAGCTAATTCCTTCTAGGACTTAGGTTTTTCTATTTGTACCTTGAATTATTTTGATACATTTTTTCATGTTGTCTGAGTGCATTATTTATTTTGATCCCGTGACGCGTGTACCCAGTTAATAATAGAACAAATCATAATTCTTGTTGGTGATCGATAAATAATAATGCATAACAATAAAAATTCGTCAGTATATTAGTTTGACATTACGCGGGGCAGATGTCAACATGGGATGCCAATACCGCTGCACCCGCATGTCTGTCTTTGACATAATTATTACTACAAAGACACAGAGGGAGATCAAAATGACACCACTGGACAATCAACCAAAGCGATCAAATTAGGTATGGATAATTCAGGTTTTTGTTTTGCACTGTTGTTCTACACAGTAGACCATTTTTATTTTGAAGTTTTTATGATCATCATTGATTTGTTGATACATACTTGATATGATTTTTTCTCTGCTACCAAGAGGAGCATCGAAGGAAATTGGATTGGATTTTGACAAAAATATGTTAATAATTTGAAATACGGAAGAAAAAATTACATTGTATACTGTGTCAAGTTACATAAGTGCCCGTCCACTGAGGATTGTTGATTAAATAGCATTTTATTTTTGCATAATATTTGCAACATATCTTTCATAACACAACGTTCTTCTGAACCATAAAATTTTCTAAAATGTACGAGTATAAAACTTGTGTTATCCAGAGAGATGTCTATTATTTTATTAGATAAGACAATATTTATGATAGTATTGATTCATTGGTAAAATGTTTATATTCTATATGGCACCTTCTTATAGATGTCAATCTATCATCTAAATTATTTTATTCGCAAGACACTCATGATTTTGATCGGCAATATTTCCTTTTAAAATAGTCTTAGAACTAAATAATTTTCCAGTTTTTTAATACCAATCTATAAATAATGTTTTTTCATCTTTATAATCAAAATATATCTGTTTCAGACATCAGATAATACACTTTATTCATCTACCGACATTTTTCCCATGTGGTAGCTACCTAATACTTAATAATACATCTCTAATTTATCAAATAATATATGATTTAGAATAATAAAATCATTAGAGCTCATTGAGTCTTCTACAATAATAATCGATGATGAATTACACCAATCAATCTTCAGCGTCGGTGTTATTATACTGGATATAATATAACATTATTGAATTTTCTAATAGGACAAACAGATTTGTCGTTTAAAATACATAGTATTATTATACTTAACACACAGTATCTAACACAGTATTTATATGACAGATCTCTCTGTAAAGAAATCAATCAAAATGATAATTTGAAATTATAATAAATTATGTATTAGATATTATTTACTCTTTTTCGACTTGTTTATCTTACTTTTTATTGTAATGATACGCTTGAAATTATGTTTTTTTTTTATATCATCCGCAAACAATGAAATTTTCGAAGATGCACTAATTTATTATTTTAACAAATCTTCTTAACGTAGGTATGTATTTACGCTTGGACCGAAATTAATACTAGTTTTAAAGGTAACGATATTCCCCTTTATAACTCGCGAAATGAGTTGATACCTAAATGAATATCAGCTATTCTCAAGATCCTTAATTTTTTTTTAATAATATAATGAGATATGTACTTACTTCCTATCCTATTATTATACCTACTAACGGCCTATCGTCAGTGACACTTTCCACAATTGGAGGACCCAAAAAACTGATTTAAGTCGTTTAAGTCACCAGTGAACACAGTTTCTCCCTTTAAACTAAATAAAAGACATAACTGTATTTTGGTTAAGTCAAAAGAAGAAATACATTGTACCTACATAAACCTTATTAGGCTTATTCGAAAATCCAATTCATAATTTTAAACAGGAAGTCTTACTCTAAAATAGGTACAAGTCCTTGAAGTAAGTATAAAATAATTAATCATTGTTTGAAACTCACAGTAAGATATAAAATCTGCAGCTAGTAGGTAGGTACGTGTTGTAATTATAATTATAAAATCACGATTTGTTTTTTTCATTGTTATGATTCGATGATTGTACATAGTTACTAACATGATTTTAAATTAAAACTAGATTAAACTAGAGGCTTATTATATTGCAATACAAAATAGTCTATACAATAGTCAGTCATTCATCTGATTAGTAAAGTAGCGGCGGCAGCGATGAGCGATTTGACATTTAGATTTTGAGGTTATGATGGCATCAGCCTCCCGTTTGATATTTCAATGTCGTTGGAATAATCAATCAGATTATCTTTAAGAATTATTATTGTTCTACTTATTCCATCTAATTCTATTCTTCTCTCTCATAACAATAATAATAGATATTATATTCACGATCTAAGATATTGTATTAAGTGACTACGTCGCGAAATCTTAACTGTCCATCAAATCAAATTTCTTTTGTGTAAAGTTGAAGTCTTGAAGGCGAAAGACGGGAAGATAATAAGATCATTCTTCATCCACCACTAAGAAACATGATATTATTATTAGTTTAAAATTAAATTAATAACTGTTTTGTTTACATTAACTTTTTCTAAGAATTTTGTTACAGCTCAAATTCAACACTGCGATTTCTTTTGCGATTAGATGAACACGATTATCGGCTGTAAAAAATAGCGTTATATTTATAAATTTCTTTCTCTTCTTTTAATTGATTCGCAGTAAAAATTAATTGTTCCTTAACATTCTTAATCGATTCCAGATTCATGGAGAATTGCATTTCTTTTATGCAAATAAAATTCTTGTTATTTTCCTAAGTTACTGAATTTTGCTGCTTACAAATAAATTTATTATACAAATTATTCTGAATGTACCTACTAAAATATTTTGTGAATTTCGTGGAAGGTAGCTAACCTAAATTCAAAGATCTCACAGTTGTATGAATGTAAATACCTTCTTTTAAATATCCTACAAAAATTGTTTAGAAAAGGCCTAGTAATTTAAACTCGAGATATAAATTCAGAACTTTTCATCATAACGTTCAAGTCATCAAAATGTCCAAGAATTCATTAATTTTACTTCATATAAAATTCCAAAGATTTTTTAATGAAATAAAAAACTTTTTAATATTTCTAAATGCTTGTGGCGAAAAGTTTACATCAATAGATAATAATTTATTAACGATATTCAGAATGATAAATTATTAATCTAAATATTATACAACCTAACTGAATAGCAACATTTTTATTTTATTTTCATTTCTTCATACCTACTTGCCTCTATAAATAAAATTGTACCTACAATAGTAATAGTTCTAAATGATAGATAACTGTTACAGGCGTACTCACAAGTTACTTGTAGTATAGTAGGTACATGTTAGATTTAGCAATAAGTTTAATAGCAGCGATTAATAGAGAGTTAATGAATCATTGTTACTTTGATGTGTCAGTTATTTTCATTCCACATAGCATCACGGTATGTTATTATTTGTTTGTATTTCATGTGAAATTAGCAGATATTTTGTGTGTATGTTGAATAATTGAAATAATTTTCGTTTTACTGTTATTGGAAGATATTATGTTGTGTACATGATAATGTCGAGGTATTTATTGATGTTTTTAAGATGTGCAGTTATTATTTATCGTATTTTATTAATGAATGATTAAATTAATTCTATTTTCAGTAGTACCTGTGTTTGAATTTTCAATATGGTACGTATAGGAATTTGAAATATTTCAAAAACTCCTCAGTTTTGTTAAAGAATATTTACTCGAATTATTAAGTATCCGGTATTTTTACCGAATATCCGATTATTACTGGTATTGACAATTTTTTTATATATTAAAATTAGACAAAATTAAGTTGATACGAGGTATAGGCACTCAATAATAGTAAAACTAGGCAATCAAAAATACTAAAACTAAAACCATTTGCGTTATTTTTAGATAAATTATTATGGAGTTTTACAAAGTAAACGTTTACTCAATAAATTAAAACAAACATCTTGGTAGCATCTATTTTCAATACAGATCAATATTTTAATAGACGAAAAACGATATTACAAAGTAAATTAGTAAAATTATTGTCTCTCATTAATAACACAAATATATATATAGGTATTAACTTGTTTTTAGAATATATTGTTTTTGATCTAGTATGCCATATTTCAGATAAATGAAAATGTATGTGTTAGATTGTATTTTTTGTATTACTGTGATATAGGTAGGTACTCGTTTTACATACATCACAGCACTTCCCATAGGCGAGATAGCCATCGGACTAACTGCATGCAATAAACAAACAGGTCATCCTCTCTGTGCCAATATAAGTTAATACATTCAGAATGTGTGTCATACCTCATCACTGAATTGAAAATGTTGATTGTCTTATATGTAATATTTTGTGAATAGGTACCTACTTTCCTTTAACAAAATAAACGAAAACTTGCAAAAAGAAGTGGTAGGCCTATTTTTTACCATTTATATTTTACCAGATCTAAAGAAGGCAGGTGGATATATTATTAGGATTCTAAGATATCGCGGTTAGAACATTGGATTTTCACAATTATACCCTTAAAATATTCATTAGTTAGAGCAACATAAACTTACATTGTGTTTTTGTTATCTTAAAATCAGCGAACTGAATGGATTGATATATGGGCGTATTACGCGTATAACATTGCTAAAAGGTGTAGAGATGATAAGATCTTCAAAAATAAAATGTATTCGAGATCTGAGATGAAGAAAGACAGGTGCAAAATGGTATGATTGCTTACTGGCTCGTGAAAACGGAGCATTTCGTTTCTGCTATATACCTATATGTAGTATCTAAATGAGAAGTATGTACATAGGTACTAACCCTTGTTATTGTTTTCATATCAGTTTTAAAAATCATTGCAGCGAGAATTTGAGAAGTGTTCTACTGAATAAAGGATTCATGTTACTTACTTATTATATTTTGATGTTTTCAATTGACCGGTAAAAGGCAGGTGATAATAAAAACATCGTCCTAATCTTGTTCATCTTGAAAAGATGAATAATATACCTACATAATGTATGTAAGTATTATACTCGTTTAAAGCGCAATTCAGTTTTGGTGGTGGTGATGATGACGGATGATTTCTTTGGCACCGTTTCTTGGAGTATCCATCTCAAGAGCTCAGTTGGAAGATTAATGTTTTCAGTTTGCTCCCGAATGTATGTAGTTATAGATTGATTTTCTCCAAGGTCCTCAGGGATTCGATTATAGCTGACGGTTCCCGAGACGCTTAAAGTCCTTTCGTTCATCCACTTAGGTAAATGCCTAGCCATTTTTACTACTATATCATCGTAGCATCTCTTACAACTGGGTTAGTCAGCGGATTAACCACATGTAATAAACATGCAAGTCGTCTTCTCCATGCCAATATGTAAAAGTTAAGACACTCAGGATGAGTGGCATACCCAATCGTTGAATTGAAGATGTTAAATAACTATAGGTATTACGAAAACTTGTCTTTTAGAGAATTCTGAGTGAGAGACCTATTTTTTTCAAGCAGATCCAAGGAATTTAATTAATATTTCTACATATTTCTTAAAACTAGATAAAAGTAACGTTAGCTTAGAGGAAATAGTGACTAATCGGCGACATATGTATTAGTTATTACAAAGTCCAAATTCATAACAGCAAATATTAAATATCGTATTTTTAGAATAACCATTATTATATAATACAAGTAGGCTACCGTACACACTTACTATTTATCCCTTTAATCTTGCGGTTAACTACAAAGATAATATTATATCTCTTTCATTCCTAATTCTTGGATGATTTGCGTTTTTCAATATGAAATACACACTAAAATGTGTGTTACCATTATTGTGATTATCATTTTTCGGTGAAATGGTTTAGGCGACAGTAGAGGATTATAATATTACACAGGATATTTTAACATTCCTTTTCATAATTCACATTTTGATGTTACTCACCGTTCATAGCACACTTTCAAATAGAAATTGCATAATTTCCAAAAAAAAACACAAAAATAGGTTAGAGATATCGCAACCGCATCTTCTAAAAATGAAGTAGGTACTCAGTGAACATTTTCTTTTATTTATATTAAAATGATTTAATTAAAAACATTATAACTTTCACTATATAAATTTTATTTTGACAGAGGTCAATCGGACTAAGTCCATCTTCAGTGTCGTTAACTTAGAAACTGAGCTTCTAAGAGTTTCTAAACATCTGAGTAAAAAAATTAAGTAAGAGATATCACAACCGTACCTTCTAAAAGTGAAGTAGTTAGTGAACATTGTCTTTTATTTATATTAAAATGATTTAATTAAAAACACTAAATTTCACTATATAAATTTATAATTATTTTGACAGAGGCCTTTCGGACCTAGTCCATATATTCAGTGACGTTAACAGCTTCGAAACTGAGTTTCTAAACATCTGAGTTTTTAAGTTGACGACACTAAAGATGGACTAAGTCCGCAAGGCCTCTGTCAAAATGAAATTTATATGTTGAAAATTGCAGTGTTTTTCATTAAATCATTTTCATATAAATTAAAATGAACTTTCATAAAGTTATCACCACAAAAATATAGCTTCTTTTTTCCCATCCTTGATATTTTCGGCGACGAACACAGGTAGATAATAAAATAAAAATTCTTCAGCTCTGAACAATTTTGCACCGATTGGGTGACATTTACCACGATAATCAAGCATTCTGATATCACTTTTATAGAAAGTTTATATGGATATATACTTAATTATATTTATGTACCTATTTTCCAGATGATCGCGGGAATATTGTGACCCATAGAAACGCTTCTCTGTGAAAGAAAACATTTCTGTTCTGATTTTTTCTAAACAATGTGAATTATTTAATAAAGTAAATAATTGGAAACGTAGGCAGGTACCTATCTACCTATTTTTTTTATGTTATTTTGAAAGTGCCCTCAGTTGGATAGCGTAGGTAAAAATATAATGAAATTACTTAGACTAAATAAACAATCTTTCTTCAGCAAACAGCCCGGTCAATATTATTATTATTCTTCATCTCAACACTTCATTAAAATTATTCATTGGGGTAAACATAACATTTTTATTATTTTGATGGTAGACAAATCTTGATATAAAATAACATTTTTATTAGTTTATATGAATTTAAATCATGCTATTCTAACTCACGAACGAAGGGTAGCCAGCAGATTAGCCGCATGTAACACACATGCAAAATGTCCTCTCCATGCCAACAAAAAAAATAACACATTCAGTATGGGTGGCAAAACTCATCGCTGAATTTATGATGTCTTTATTGAAAACTTCCGGAAAAGAGTGGGATACCAATTGGCTGCCAGGTGCTCCACGGCTAATAGGTTTGATTAAGACTATAATTATAAGAAATAATATGCTTGTTTTATGAAAGTGTGATAGGTTAGAATCGGGCGCTTACAATCAGGTATTTAGAACAGAAGTACGTAGTTACAAAAAATCTGATCCCTCGTAATTTATGTAAGTTAGAAATATTTATGTTTATTAGAAATCTCACTTATTATTCTGTAAACATCCTAACATTATTATCTGGGCAATGCCAGCTATAAACAATAGTTCAGAATAATTTTATATTTTTATTGTTAGCTTATAATTATTTATGCTGGAGAATGTCGAATTTTTATCATTATTATTAATTGTTTTTGACTTCTTTGTTGATATTTATTCGACCGCGATAATTTTTGACATGCGATACCTACACGAAAAAATAAATTTATTTATGTTTATTTATTTAACGCATCATTTATATTGCTACAAAATTAAGACACATAAAATACACATATAGTTTGTACAAGAATAATCGAGAAGAGAAAGAACACAATCATTTTATTTAATATAACCCTTGGAGTTCTCAGACTACCTAAATATTATAGATTTCTAGCAAATTTTCGAATGCCCTGCAAAAAGCAGACAAGTATAGGTAAACATTATTCATGAGGTGGGAGATCCATTCCAATTTTTTTTGTTGGTTTGGAAAAGACAATTCGCATATTTATGACCTGCAATTTGTCTACTTACTACCCTACATGTAGAATATTATTATGATGGTATAGATATTCCAAGATATTTATGTACATATTTGATATCAACAAAAACACTGTTTAATTTTCACTATTGATTCAATACTCGAGCACTTTTGTCAAGATCTCTAGATCTTGATCCAGATATAGATCAAGATCACAAGCACTCAAGAGAGATCATATTTATGTATCTCTAAATATATTCGGTTATTCTAAATGTTTAAATTATTTATTTACATGATTGTACCACAATCACAGAAAACATCACAGAGAAGAAATACCTAATATGATTAGAAATATTTTCGGCAAAATTAATTGATGCGTAATGATCTGTAATTTGATATAGGACATGAAAAGGGTTTTGAAGGTTTAGCGGCCCACACAATTTTTATATTTAAATAATGGTAAGTACCTGCACTTGCTGCCACAGAATTTCATATTTATTATATATGCTTTTCAAAAGCAACAGAGTTTATTTTCCTATGAATCGAAGTCCTTTTGCATAAACGTGCAATTAAAATGCAAATATAAACAAACATTTAACATTAAATTTAGTGCAAGGGGTTAGTAGGTATATTTTGATATTATTAAAGCATGATTGCTCTCACATGCGCACGCACCTTTGATAACTTTCATCTTTATTTTGTTTTTCAATTGTGTCATTTGATCCACGAAATTGTATCGCAGCTGGGTTCTTTATAAAATACTTTTACTTAGGTATCTGGGATACGAGAGAAATGATGGTCATGACCATGAAATGTGTTGATATATGTCTATTGTCTATTATTAGTTGTTCAAAAAGAGTTTGACAAAGACATCTCGTCATGTTGAAACTCGAGTAACTAACAATAAACTTGGGGAAACTCAAATAGTGTAATTTTTTTCAACGAGACGTTATTTTTTCTCAGTACACCACTCCTATTACAACAACATCAGAGTGTTAAGAAAGAGTGTCTTGGGTAGAGGTGATTCAATTGGCACATAATTGCTCTGAATACCTATATCAAAATAAGACTTCATTCTACCCTGTACTTCCTAGAGGAACGTTCAAAGATGAAAAAAATATTTTGTTGATATCAAATATGTTTAAATTGTTTTTTCACAATGTGAACACACAGACTCTAGAGCATTTAAATATATTTCATTGGCATTGTATTAATAGTTATCTCATTTATTTTCAGAATAGGAAGTTACTCTTAATCTTGTTTTAATATTTTTTGCCAACAGTCTGAAAACCTTCTGAATATTTTCGGCACATTTTCTATGTAATCTATGTAAAATCGACATAAAGTGTCATTATATTATTTAATTATTATTGCGTCAAATATCACACCCGGTCTTTGCTCATCGTAGGACATTCTTCAATCGTTTGATCATATTATGATTATTGTAAAAATATCTATAAGGAAACTGCACCGTTATTATGTACGTACGCATAGTTAATATTTAAGACATGCCCTATCCGCATATCGGGACCTACTTTCATACATGACTTTTTGATTGTGACTCATTGCGATGACCAGTGATATCATTGTATAATGACTAGGTAGGTACTTTGTTGATGTATTAGTAATTTAACATTTTATATTGCGTAGGTAGGTACTCATTTGTGGTTTAATTTATGCAATGAATTTATCACATTTAATGCATAGTATTCATCATTTACTTCTGAACATTTTCCCCCGAATAACACCAATTTGATCATACCTTACACTTTTTCTAGCATAACATAACATGTATAGACAATTCACAAAGACCGATCTAGTCCCAAACTAAGATATGAATCTTGTATTATGGGTACTAACACGACGATACACATATACATGTAACACCCAGACCTAGGACAATCTGAAAAAGGTCATTCTTCATTTTACCCTGGACGGGAATCGAACCATGACATTTGCATGACATCAATAAGATAAGAAATACCGAAATATATAATGAAATTTAAATAAAATATGGCAACACTAGTGAATTTTGCATTACTCCAATAGTTTCACAATCTCAAGTTTACATGAATAAATAAAATGTCTTCTCTGTGTAATCAAAAGACATTAAAAATGGGTACGTAATACGCCATATTATATGGCGTACATTATAAGCTTTTCCAATGAATCATTCAATACAATCTTAACCACAAACGTTTTACTTACAGGTATTTGTATGATAAATAAATTATACTTTCCCGGAAAACGTCTTTTTAGGTAGTAATATACATATAGTTATTAAGCATTTGAAGTATATTTATGTAGGTTAAATAATATAATAAATAATTAACAAATAGTTGGAGCTTCTAAAATACCAGCTGTTAAGTTGAACATAAAGCTACTCTACATGAAAAACTAAAATACTCTTACATTATCTAATTGATCAATCTTCCTAAAATAATCCTGATATATCTATTATGTTCACACGTCACAAAACTTTGAATAAAATCTCGGAACAATTATTTGTTCTCAGTACAAAATTTGCTACAAACGATGCCTAATAATGAAGAACTGAAAAATACATTAAAACAAAAAATAATTTCTGACATATTTAGTAAGATGAAGCCACCAGCCCTAAACACCCAGCTTTCTCTGGCACAGAAATGATTTGTGGAATGTTCATTGCACACTTTTTTAGTCCACTGGCCACCCCACTGCAGTTCACTGAAGATAAAAAAAAAACATTTATTTAATTGTAGGTATTGCTAACATTGAAATAAATGTACAATGCTAACTGCAAAAATGTTGAATCTTTTTTATGTAAAATCATAAGCTATATCGATAAATTATAATATGGTTATATTTGTGAGAAGAAATATGTTTTATTAGTTTCTTACAATAATATGTTAACAATGAAATAACTATTCCATTAATTAATTATTAATATTTCGTTACGAGTGTTCAATTAATCAGTCGTATTATTGGATGTGGATTTATGTTTTATACCAAACAAATAAACCTAACAAACATCAAACATATTTGTACTAACCTAACTAATAATTTTATATTGTGATATTCATTTTCTTTAGTTGAATGGCGATCATGACGTAGGGTAGTGTTCTTTTCATCTGTAGTTTATTTTTGGATTTAGTATGTTACAAAAATAAGTAGGCATTTCAGTTATTACAAACGTGAAACGTCTTACAAAAGTTTGTATGATTAATGTACTTACTAACTACATATATGCTAAAAGAAGCAAAGTACACAGTACACAAAATTTATTCAAAGAATGGTATTCTATTCTTTCTTTCGTTTTTGAGTGTCTTGTAAGAGGCTGATATTTCCAAAACATCACAAATAAGACATTTTACATTTTCGATTCAGCAATGAGATATACCATCTATCTTGGATGCCTTTTTTGTTTTGATGGAGACGCCGCCTTACATGTTTATTACAGAAGTTTGTCTACTGACTGTTTTACTTGTGTTATTATGGTATAGATATATTTGTATGAGCTTAATAAATAATAAAAAAGTTAATCTGACATATGTACAATATGGACCTTTATTAACAACTGGAATCAAAAAATCAAGAAACTATACGGTTTTTATAAACAACAAAAAAACACGTTAAACTTACCTACTTACTGTCATTGCTTTTTTACGGAAAATATAACAAAAATGCTAATTGTTATGTCGAGTGTGGTTTGCAGACAATAATGGTAGTTTGTAGCACACGATGATGGTTACCAAATAGATAATTATTTTATCGTAAGGCAGTCTAGTTATAAGGTTATAGGGCATTGGTGGTTAGGATAAGGGACACTCTCCTGCTATTCAAAGTTCCATGCGGATATTTATGTAGATAATCATTGAATTTGATATCTTAATAAATTAATACCATTGTATGGAACAATAAGTCAATGGGTCATATTTTGACAATGCTACTAATAACCAGAATGATGTTATTTTTCAAATAATATTTTAATGACAAAGTCACACCAAATGAAGAATTTTGCTTTGAAATGACCTTAAACAACCCTTAATAGCCTCACTGTAAGCATATGCATGTGTTCTGAATGTGAAGAAGGTATTTAACGGAAAGATTCGATTTTAGTATACCTAAGTCCGAGAGTCTATCATAGGGCTAAAGAGATGAGCACAATTTATTGATACAATATTGCTTTAAATGGTTTCTAGTCAATATTTCTAAGAAGAACTTTGAAGGGTGAAAGATAAAGACATCAAAAAAAAGCGTGACCTCACCAAAGAACAGGGAACGAAGAAATAACAGAATTTATTGAGTTCATTCATACCATCGCGCATTTCCCAATATAAGGGCAAGCATTGCTCTAACTGCTCATCGTTGCATCGGGGATTTTCAAAAATGTCTGTCTTTTATAGGACATACCTTGAACATTTATAGAAAAGTAAGAGACCTATTTTTTGCTGGGAACTTCATGGAACCTGTAATGAAAAAAAACTGTCCCTGAATTGAATAACAATACTTAGTATGTATATGTAAGTACACCTTTAGTATAATAGTGGTGGTATAGGGCGACAAATAATAATAATAACAGCGAATCCTGTTGTTTTATTGCCAGTCAGCCATTTTAATTATGGTTTTGCTATTATCACCACGGCCGATCTGTCGTAATAAAATGCGCCACGCTTGATTTATAAGCGCTGCTGCTGCCACTACTAACCGTCGTTTATAAAAATCTTGTTGAATAGGCGTAATAATATTATTTTATTTACATCACATACTTACCGAATATAATACGAACCTAATAATGGGTTATACTCTTATATCTACCCGTTCTCATATTATGAATGCCTATATCTGAATGTACTAGTATTATATTTAAAGTACATTAGATATGTATGTACATATATGCATTACGCATAGCTGTAATGTCCCATGTTCTGAAAATTATTATGTGCAATGAATTTCATTTCATTCGCGCAATTTGAACCTTTGAATTAGACGAATTTGTGAAAACTGACAAATATATAAACTTCATACTTTACTATGAATACAGTCAACCACTAATATCGTTGGAGGCTGTAGGAAAAGCTGGCAAGGCCAAATGTCAAGCATATCTAAAAAATACTTTTTAAATGTCCAAAGGTCCTGAAAGCACCAACGAACATGAATTTCTGGGGTAAATATCTCGCCCAAATAATATCTAGATTCTAGACCAAATTAGGATACAAGGAAGCAGATCTATGTATGTTTATTATAAATTTGATTTATATTTAGTACCTATGTTTGTTTCTAGAGCCTCTGTGTGCTTGATTTAATTAAATTTAAGAAAATGTCAAATTATCTCTCTTCTCCAATATAGCATAGATCTGAACTTAAAATAAATTTACCAGCTTTGGAGCTTCTAACATTGTATAACATTCACAAGTTTTTATCATATTTTTTACAGTTACCTTAGTGTCTGAAAATAGCTTTAAAAAATAATTGACGTTTTTGTATGAATTAAAATAACACAAAGAATGCAATTTACCCAGCCTAAGTTCATACAAAAATATCATACTGTCTGGGGGGAATGTGGCAGAATCCTTCATAAATAGATACCGTACAAGTATTAATAAAAAAAGACGAAGGTAACAAAATTGACGAAAATTGATAAAAAAAAAAATTTCGCGCATCCATAATACGATCGCATATTCGTAACATTAAATGTTACGAATATGCGATCGTATTATGGATGCGCGAAATTTTTTAAATAAAATAAATTTTATACCGTGGAAATTGATGTACAGAGAGAGAGTAGTTACTTAGTGTTTGCTCTCTGTGTGAAAAGTGCTATCATTTTTGGGTTCAGCGTTCAGTACGTGACAGGATATGGTAATTACCAAATTTACTAACATTTCATCGTGTAACCAGAATTATCATTATAATAATACATACCAACCTATTGGTATACAATTATAATTGAAAGGGTAGGTTTATAGCATAAATTTACACATCTTCTATATAAAAACAAATAACATTTTTTCTTTCGTCCTTCAACGTTCCTCTCGGGAGCAGATAGCAGAAACGAATTCTATCCATTCGATACGATTCATCGTCAATCGAGTCACACCGTTTCAAAACATTCCTTACGCTCTGGTGTCAATATAATAAAAAAAACGGTGCATTGTGAAAGATGGTCATCCAGGTCATTGTCAGTAACATTACAGTTGGGTGGCATATATGTCATAGCTGAATTGAATATCGACCGGCCACGTGGTGTAATGGATATCGCAGTTGACTTGCACATCATGGTCCTGGGTTTTTATTTTTTTTTTTATTTATTTTCTTCGACCTCCATAGGCTCTGCAATGGGCACTTGGGGGTGTCAATCCAGACTACATTGAAAAACACATTACACAAGGAACAAGAAATGAAATATTAATAGACAAATAAATTGATTTTCATCCTCAGGTCGCATGACACTGGGAATCGTCACTTCACAATATCATTCTCAAAGAATTTAATTAAAAGAGACAAGGCGTACAACAATATATTAATATCAATGGTGATCGATAATCCCTGGGTGTAAAGGGCCCAGTGATTATGTCGTCAGATGTGATATCAACTACATTATGTTTCTGCATCCATGTTACTAGAATCTTTTTCCAATAGCATTTCGTTAACTGAATAAAATGATTTTTCTAACAAATACTTCCTCACCCCTTCCTTAAAGCGATCATCCTCCAATGTTTTGATATGCAGTGACAGTTTGTTGTACAGCTTCACACTTAAACCCACGAAACTATCTGATGTTCTGAAACTGTTCTGATGCTGCCTGCACTTCGCGTTGGATAGCTATGGTAGTCTGCGTTTAGAGGTGTGTTCTCTATATTTTTTCGAGCATACATAAGGCACTCCTGGATATACGCGCCAGCAAGTGTGAGTATGCCCAGTTTTTTAAAGTGATCACGGCAGGAATCTCTCGGGCGCAATCCTAAAATGGTCCTTATGGCTCTCTTTTGCAGTATAAAGACTCTGTCTGATTCAGCACTCTTCCCCCAGAACATTATACCATATGACATTATACTATGAAAGTATGCGAAGTACACACATCTTGCAGCATCAAACCCGCAAACCTCTTTAACTTTTCTTATTGCAAAGATTTCCGACTAGGTCGTGAAGTTTCATTCGAAATTTTCGCATCCCAGGGTTTGGAGAAAAACTGTCTCAGTGAAATTGAGGTAGCACTGGTTGTCTGGAAGAAATTACATATGTGATAAGTCCGGCAGCCATACTGACATCTGTGTATAGGAAAGGTTTTTTTAAAAAAAGATATTTTAAATAATTTGTTCTTCCATCTGATTAATAATTTTTTATGCATATAAATCAATGTTATATTACCACTGCATACTCATGGCTTCACAATATTTTTCGTGGCGCCTATTAACGTCTACATATTATATTATGAGATGTATTTACAATTTAAATTCTACTCGTACAATATTAAAATATTACAAATTTAATGTTGTTTTGTTTATTTTCAAAAGCCCATGATCATAAACAATAAACCAAAAACAAATAAATAAATGAAAAAAAAGCTTTGTGTAAATATTCGATTGTTTAATTTATTCTATCATAATTTTGATAGAGTCAAAGGTTGCATACTAATGTCACAAACGTAAACAATATATTTTAAAATATTAAAAAAAAAAATTGTTTCTAATCTTTCTGAGAGATTTTATTTTATGATTTCCTTTTATGAAAATAATATCACAACTCCACAGATTTGTAAAAACTTTTGTATTTTTTGATTTAGTAAGAATTGTTATAGATGGGTCATCCGATAATGTCTACGGTATATTACACTAGTTCAGGGGTCGGAAACCTTTTTTGGCTGCGGGCCAAAATTAACTAACATGACGTGAGTATTAAAGTGACGTTTGGGTCAGTGGTATTTTCATTTTAAAATAGTCTATTAGTGAATAATAAGATACATTTTATTAAGAAAATAATTGCAATACGCTTTTAATTGTTGTTCCTAGTATCTACATATTTTTAATCTTTTTTTATTCCTAATAGGTATGTTCGCTTCATGTTTGCTTCATATTTTATAATTTATTTTTATATATTACACATCATTTTCATAACTTAAATGAGTCACTTGAAATTATCAAATGGCTCACTTGGTGACCCGCAGTTCGTAGGTTGCCGACCCCTGCTCTAGTTTTTTCTTGAGTTATTTTTATTTCTAGAATAGTATAAGTCGTGATAAAATTTTCATACTTTAAATTTGTTATTTTAATTTCATATTCAGATGTCAACACGTTATATGTTTAGACTAAATATTTTTGTTACATTTTTGGATGTTTTAAGGAACTTTAAATAATATTTTTTCAGTGTGATGTTTGTATGTCCTGTCAAAGGTACAATGAAACCTTTAAGGCGTTGTTTATTTGTCCTCAACGTTCTAAAAGTGTGGATTTGTAGATGACCCTTCTCCACAAGACATAGTTTCAAAAACAGCAATAGGTATAAGAAATTTTGCAACGTTGTCTCTCGATATGAACTTTGAAGTTTTAAGCAGTAAAATAATTGACACAAAACTCGTCCTGCATTTTTTTATATTTTGAAGATAAATCTGGGTTTGTAATAAACCTAAATACACCTCAAACCCTCTCATAATAAACAACACTTTGCTTGTTTCGTGAATGTGGATTCGATCAACAGCGGGAGGGATTTCTCAATTGAGAGCTCAAAAACCACACTCAGACTACCAACCACTATCTATTCCCATATAATTGCATTCAAGAACTTCCAGGCTATCAGTCACCTCATGTATTTATATATATATTACAATTTGTAAAGCGCCGTTTACTCATAACATGACCTCAAGGGCGCCGTATATCGTATCCATCACCCGAAACTCCCAGCAAAAAGGTGTGTCTTTAGTCCTTTTTTAAAACTCTCTCCATTCACCCCCTCTCGCAGACACAGAGGCAGCTTGTTCCAACATCTGGGACCCGCAACACTAAACGCTCTATCTCCAAAGCCTGTTTTGCGAGATCGAGGTGGCTAGGAATTAAAATTATTAGGACTTATCTTGCTAGTTAATGTAGGTAGGTACCTATATCTTCTGAACTTAAAATACGTGATTTTTTCCTTTTATTGCGTACAATTTTATCGAGATTTCTCAACTTAATTTAGTTCTGAGAAACATGATATTACATACTACACATAACAACATTAAGATGATTAGATAACTTCCATATAAAAGCCATAAACCCATATTATATAGACTAGAAATTCAAATCTTTTGGTTGCCGCTGAAAGCTGTTGGGGTCGGCTCTTCTTGTTCTGATGTTAAATATTCTTCTGTTTTCTATGTCATCTTTATTCAGGCCATTCCTCCGCAGGATTCTATTACATTGTTTCATCCAGGTATTCTTTGGTCTCCCTCTTAGACTAGAAATTCAAAGCAAAAGTTGGAATGATATTGATTGTTTTTTTTTGTGTACTGTAAAGATCCTTTTATGGCTTTGTTAGGTACAATATTTAATATTGTGCCTGACTTGCAGATTTGCAATATTTAAGTGTAAGTAGGGATAAGACCGTTACCATCTTAATGTTATGGAGTGAAACAATAATTTAACTTCGGAACATTTTTTCCAAGAAAATTAGTAGGTACCAACTGCATTACTTGTCTATACCTTATAGGTGAATGATTATAACTAACACTCTCGTAATATCACTTTTAATAATAAATTAAAGAAGCCTTTATTATTTTTATTCGTCTCTAAATAAAGTTATAAATTCTATATTTCTCTCATAAATAAAACTATTTTGGGTAAATAAATGATTTCTGAGAATTATTTATTTATTGTATATTTTTTACATTATTATTTATTTCATATTTACATTATTATTTCTTTGATATTTGAGAAACAAATACGTTTTTTTGTATTATACATAATAATATCTGTTTACTTATTCTAAAACCAAAAGAAATAATTTTTTTTTATTAATTTACTATTCCTTTGATATTATGAGAGAAAGTAGGTACCTATCTACTCATTTAACACTGCTGACGTAATATTTTTTTTATGATGTAACTGATTAGGTACATACAATTATTATTTCATACTAAAAAATATCTTTATTTCTTGGAAAATTATCTTATTTTACTCGCAGCAAATTAATTAAATTTATTGTATATTTTATCTCGTGTACCTACCAATGTTCATATATTTATAATAATAATAGCAAATATGATATTAAAATATAAAATTATAATTATGTACATGTACACTATTGCCACTAGCTATTTGCCACATGCCAATTTCTTCTAGATAACCAACTTGGATATCTCGTTGGACAAGTCCACGAATAAGTATATAATATACTCGTATTGTGTATTTCAACATAAATAAGTAGGCACCTACCTAGCTATAAAAATGCGAGCAGACTACATTTATTATAAATACAATTATGTATTTGGGGACTTCTGATAATGCATCTAATTATACACTTTTTATCATGTATCTACGAAATTAAAATGACTTAAGTATTTTAGTCGTCGCTGCACAGTCCTCGGTAGTATAGTGGTAAGTATCCCCGCCTGTCACGCGGGAGACCGGGGTTCGATTCCCCGCCGGGGAGGATTGTTTTTTTTTTAATGCTGATGAATCAACTAAACGAAATAAAAATTAATAAATAAATCTCTTTGAGAAAATAAAATATACTGGATTAAACACAACATTTATTAACTTGTACATTTCTTTGATTCTTCAAATAATGCAATGTATAATATAATGTACCTTCATATTTATTCTTTTCCACTAAATTGGTATTTGCTAAACCGTAAATACATTAAGTTACATATCAAAATTAAATTTTTAAATTCACACATCCGCATTCTGCAAATTAGTGCTAAAAACTTTGACGCAAGGATGAGTTTATAAAATCATCAATGAATCATTCCAGAGTGTATAATTATTATTAGAAAATATTAGAAAAAGACGGCGCCAAATGTATTAATATAGTATTCTTTTATAGTACCAGACTTAGTCTTAGTATGGCTAAGATCCTTATTCTCCATCATCGCATAAGATCTTTGCTCTCAAAGTGGGCGGGTTAAAATATAATATCGAGGCCTTTTTTTGTAGTAAGTAGGTATAACCAATATTGTGAAAGTATTAATTTTGTCGAATTAGTTACTAATAAGCTCTATAATGTATCAAATATACCGACGATAAGGTTGTATGTTTTGTTATTATTATTATTACCTAAATATTTTCGGATGTCGTGAGTGTTGATGTTGAACTATGGGAAATCTTTTTGAGTCACCCGGACATACCTACTATAGAATCTATACCGTGAGTGATTTTTGTAATAATTGAGAAATGTACGTACGTAAGAATTGACGGTTCCCTAACACTATAATAATTAAAAAAATATATCATTCTTAATGTATTGCAAAACTGAAGGGATATCATCTTTGGTCAATGCACCTTATCCATTCTGAAAGAATATGTTGTTTCAATTGAGTTAAAAAAAGTCATTATACTCCTCATGCCAATGTATTGATTTCGTTAGTTATTTATTTATTAAAATTAATCTAATGTTTTTGTGTTAACATTTTGGAAATTCGTTATTAACATATGTACAATTAAATAATTTTTAAACACTGTATAATTTGCAAATTCAAATTATTTTCCTCAAACGTTTTCGTCAAGGCTTCAACATGGCATCATCAGTAGGAATAATAAGTTAAAGTTCATAATTAATGTAGGAAGTCTGTTTTCTTTTTGTTATTTACATATTTATAATCGTAGGAACTTTATACTTTTGTAGAGATCTTCTAAATTCCAAAAAATTATATCTGCAAGTCTTTAAATCTTGCACATAGAATTGCTAGTCTTTCTTATTTTTTTAATCACAGTTGATGTTATGCAATATTCTCTGTTGGGAATCTTATACAAGAAAAAAGTAACCAGATACTTATGCAGTGTTGAATTATTAGATATACCTACTCAGAATGTGGCCTTTGTAAATATCAACAAATTAATAATCCACTCAGTGAGTGATGAGTAGATAATTCAGATCGAACATACACCAAAATCAAGATGGATTTAAAAATTATATTGCACGACGAAATCTGATTGATGCGAGTATAGTGAAGTGATTCCAGTGTTGTAAATGGAATAATTGAGGTGTAGTAAGAAGATTCACATCGGAGGCGTCATTGTTATGATTATGATAGAATTTTAATAAAACTTAGAAGATATTGAGAAGAAATTCTTCTAGCTATATGATAATATTAATAATATGATGTAAGGCGGTACAACATTGAACAATAAAATCTCTACAGTAGCGTTTATTTATTAAATAGGCAGTAGGTACTTACCTGCCTGAGATATCAATAATACGTATTGTCTTATTTAGGTAGGTAGGTACTTACTTCTTGCAGTCATCGAACTTGAGATATTCGCTTCAGAGTGGATATGGGTACCTACATACTTGCTACTAAAAAAATACTAAAACAATTTCATTTCATCTTTGATTGTGATACAAATTTATTACGTTAATAAGGTAAGAATATTAATTTTTTTTGTGATTACCTACACCTTTTACAAAACATGTTACAAAAGTTTTTTTCATATTTTAAAGATGAATCGGTGAACATATTTATTACATTCGAACATCTTCAACAATATGCTAGTTTAGTGAAGGCAAATGGGTTCAATCCGAAGAAACCTGAGACACGATCACCAGCCTACTGACATACGCGAAGGAATATACCTAATAAATTCCGGAACTATAAATAAGGAAGTATTTTTAACAGCATATTCTCAAATTCATTCAATTATTCATACGTGTATAAACTGAATAATAATAATCAGGTTACATCCTCAAAAAAAATCCTGGAATATCTTTATGGTACCGAATTACCCCATATCTATTAAAAATGAACAATAAATAACTAATTAAAATAAGCTATGTATACAAATCTTCTCATCACACTTCATTATTAACACTTTTAATATAATAAAACCTTTAGAATCGAGAAACTCTATAGCTCCATGGCTCTTGTTGTAGGTAGACTCTTTAACCCTTATGTTCCCACCCCCAAATCGTCGGGTTCACAAAAAATACGTATTGTCGGCATCGTATCATATTGTAGTGGTGCAGGATCGTCTCTTCGCGGGCGAGGAGGAGGAGGATGATCTATTTAAAAGCATTATATTTTAAATGATTATTGTTCTCAGTCAGGATTGAAGGTCGGAACATCATGTTGTTGGCGGCGACCGACGATAGATTTTAGACGACGACAATAAATAGGGATAAACAATATTTGGACTACGTACCTAATTACCATCAACCGTTAGAAGATAGTATACCTTATAAATATTTTTGAATACGTCCATATGAGTATATTATAATGTAGATGTGTTAATATATACGCCAAAGATACGTCTACCAGATAAGTAATAGGGAAACAAATACCCCCAATAATAATATTAATACATCCATTGATCGTGTTCTTAGGTAATAAAATTGTAGATACATACATAAGAATTTAGGCATATTTTAAAATACCTAATAGGTACTGACGATATGAAAGCATCTATATGAAAATTTTGGAATAATTAAAATCCAAAATATTAAAACTTACCATCATAGTAATTACGTTCAGCATAAAATCAATAAAAGAACTCCGTTTGAATGTTCTATTTAATTCATTCCGATAGCCATACTGCCCTTAAAGAGCCATAGCCTCCATGAAAATGGCGTTTTACCTTTCTTACCAAATGCATTACTACCCCATGTAAAAAATGTGTGTCGTTCGTGTGCGTATTTAATAAAAAATTATAATATGGCATTGGTTTTTTTGTGAAAGACATTAGGTATAATATTCCAAAACTTAGGCCAAGGTAATAAAATATCGGCAAATAGGTATCAAGTACAATATGTATTTTTAATTTTTATTAATTTGGAGATTTACTCAATATTATGCTAACAAAATACTGTTTTGTTAGGTTATTAAATTACTTTTCGCGGACCACTGGTTTGTCAGAAATACAATTTATTTGTGTGAGAACGTGCGCTCTATTATCTTTGTATCCTCTGAGATGCAACACGCTTTTGTACAGGGCGGGGAACTCTCAACGGCGACGATTCGCCTTACAATGGTTCTCAACGTCATAATTTATAAAATTCATAAATATATCTACAATAAATACATACAAGTATCTACCAACTTGTCAAAACCTGTATGTACCTATATATTATGTAGATATGTACTTGCAAATTATGTACGAATTTTAGTAATAGGTATACTAATTAAAGATGATTCATTTATATTTATAAAATTGTTGAATCAGTTTTTGACAATCTGCAAATAAAATATACCTACCTTCTATCGGAGGAAGTAAATTGCCACAGTTACAGAAATCATAATCCCGTGTAGAAACATATTTAATATACACAAATTAGCACACTTTTTTTATTCATTGAAAAGGTGTTTGGGGATTTGAATCTAAGGATCCAGTCGCTTTTAATAGAATTTTTGTTATAGATAAGTACAAAGTAAACATATGTTTAGGTTCAATCTATAATTATACATAGGTTCGTTTAATTTATTGAATAATATTATAATATGTGTGATATTGACTCTCCTTCTTTGCTTCGTGATCCATAATTATGACAGTATGCAGTTTAGCTAGGAATATCTTAAATTAAGCAGAAAACTATAAGTTAAAATAATATCTATGCTTATGTGTAACATAACACACCTGCAGAATTTCGACATTATTATTAGTACATATCTATGTACCGATCAGAAACATTGTTTCGTATTATACCTAACAAGGCAGTCTGATAGCAGAGCGTAAAATTCATAGAACAGTACCTACTACCTATCAAATCTAATAATGATATCAGTGAAAAATATCGAAGAAATAATTCGCTTCTGAGTAATTTTATCCCAGTTTTGGCACCTCGTTTTATTAAGACAACTTAATACTTGTACGGACTAGATATTAAAAGTATTTTATTTTATGATAAATATTTTTTTTATTTCACTAAAGATTATGATAATAAAATGCTGAATTGTGTTATACAAGAAAGAAAGTAAACCAAATATTACGATCTGTTTTAACTTAAAAACTTAACGAAAATACAACCTTATACACCTTTCACAGTAAGCTGAAAGCTTGTGTCGTAAAAGTTTCGTGACACTCTTTCAAATGTCTAACTATAAACGTTAACTACTTGTTATTTTTGGTTATGTCATCATATTATTTTAGAAAGAATGTCAATCGCACCTCTTTAAAACAAAAAGAGCAGTGATTGTGCTTTGAACACTTGTCTATTTTTGAATAATAAAGCATAGTTAGTCGCTTCAGTGTAACATGAGTGGCCCATTATGTTACCATGACATGGACAGACTTGCATGTGCTACAAGTTCGCCTCCTTGCCTACCCATACAGGGTGTAGAGGAGATTATTGTTGTTATTACAATTACCTACCAGGACAATATGTAGAATGTCCTTGGTCAAAGGATACAACAAGGCTTTATAAGTAGGTACTTCCTTGATACTTGCCAAGTAGGAACATTGTGTACACATTGTCAAAGGTGATTACTTGCATGCAACTACATGCTGTACTCTTGTATTTAGATGCAAACATCTTTTGCATAATTGAAAGGGTAAACTGGGTTATAGTAACTGAAATATATTAAAATACAACGACAAACTATTCCTCTGGGAAATAAATTATTTTTACCCATCTATTTATACCTGGAAAATTTTATTTTATACAGGTATAAATAGATGGAAAATTTACCCATCTATTTATACCTGGAAAATTTCACAACATCAGGCACCCAGGACTACTCATCGCCATCGCGGAGGGTAAGACCGAGGGAACAAATGGCAGAGGCCGACCAAGAGACGCATATATGGACCAACTGAAGAGGGACATGAACTGTGGCTCATACGTAGAGCTTAAAAGACTGGCTGAGAATAGGGAGGAATGGAGAAGAAAAACCAAACTCGTTGCAGACCAATCCAATGGATTGTAACTAAATATATATATATATATTTATACCTACACAAGTGGTGTAGTCAGGGAACTAACTGTATGCAATAAACATGCAGTTGTCTTTTCTGTGCAAATAAAAAAATAATACCTACGTTTGATGATGTTTAACATGTATTTTTGTCATACTTTACCAATACATAAATTCTGTAGGAAACTCGAATATCTGCGTAAAAAAGTGGGAGGCCTATTCTTTGACGTGGACTCCACGGAGTATTTGTATTATTGGGTGGGTGTGTGATAATAAGTTTTATTGTATCCATCATAGCTAATGTGGAACAATTTATTTAAAAAACTCTATCATCAAATAATGTGTGACAAAACAATAAATAATTTAACGATTTAAGTAGATATGTAGTTTGAGAACCATTGGTTTCTAAGGGTTATATCTAATTCTCTAAATTTCGTGCTTGAGTGAGTAAATAAATGATTAATAAAATGTGTAAACACACGTGGGATTTTTTTTCTCTTCTAAATCTTAACTCATCATCAAAAATCACTTTATTCATGTTACTATCAGCCAGGTAGATGGAGATCTACATCAGACAATACCACAACATCGCATCGCTCGTATCGTCCTTATAAGGATAATGATAGAACAATCATGTTATAGTGATGTTATTTTGTTGTCAATTTCCACATTGATGAGTGTCGTGATCTGCCATATTATATCACATGTTAGGTATATGAATATTTCATTCAACAAAGGTTGTAGGTACCTATCCTAGTTAGGCGCATATTTAGATAATCAGTTCATAATTTAGTGATTTTGCAATATACTCGCCCATTGCACAAAATTGTTTATTATCAATTTTTTTTTTTTTTACCTATAAGTACCTATATTTTGCGCAATAAAGATTACCTCGGTATTATTATTTATTTTCTTTTCGTGCTACTAATTTTTGTTCTATTACAAAAAATAATCAAACTGATCTCCAGTACTGAAAAAAGGGTGAAAAATATCCTCCATAGTACATGAGTCAGAGCACAACGGATACTCCAACAAGTGTGGCATGGTCTGCGCTGCACCGCAGTCACATGCTTCGGATTCGTTCTGTAAAAAGCTCCATTAATTCTCTCATAGAGAGTCCCTTATGGGGAAGACAAAAACACTGAGAACTAACCACATGTCTTTATTATTAAAATTTGTTTGTAGTCAGTCCAAAATATTTTCTTGCAATCACTTCTACACCACAACGCCAACGTAACATCTCCACATAACATCACAAGTGAAGTAGCCAGTGAATATAATAATCATTAAAATCATTCTCTCCGTACCATGAAAATAAGTAATCGAGAATGCGCATCAAAACTCATCACTGAGTTGAAGCTGTTTAAGGTAAGATATAATTTTATCGTTAAAATTTACATAAAATTGGAATAAAAATCGTACTATAATATTAGGTACCTATATTAGAAGCGTTCCTTCAAACGCTGTATAAATTATACAAATATGATAGATATATATTTATGTTTAATGTTTTCTAATTATAATATGCTAATAATAATATATATAGGTATGTATATTACGACAACCTGTGTTGTGAACAAGTGACTATCATTATCATTTATCACGTGACACAGGTAATATTATTGTTATTGGCACAGGTCATGGTTGTCAATCAAACCTAATGTCAGTCATCAGGTAGGTACTTACTTATAAGGTGATCGCACCAAGACTTACTTGCACTATATAATACGTGTAATGTACGAGAATTAAAAAGTGATGTATCTTTATCTTCAAATTTCCGTGGACTTATTCTAGCAATCAAAAGTAGATAACTATTGTTATTATTTGTTGAAAATAAAATACATTACTCACCATGACAGTGTTCACATTTGCAATGAGTTCATCATTAGTATTCACCTTTGTAATTCTACTTATTTGTATCACACTGTAGGTAGGTACTAAATAAACTTCACAATATGTCACAGTAAAATAACAGCTTTGGCAATATCATAGTCAAATAGAATATAATTATCTCATTTAATTTAATAAATATTGTAGTAGAATAGTACATAAAATGTGTAAATTTCTATCCCTTTCCATGATTGGTTAACAAATTGCTTTTTTTGTTAAATGTTATATAGGCACACACTTTGGTTCACCACGTAATCATTTTAAACTATAAAGATTTGAATGAAATATAATATGTATCATAGTTTAAAGGTTAATGCATTCGACCATCCTAATCCCAATAACGATGTATGCAAGCAAGTCTTGTACATGGCTGAAGAATGATGAAAGCGGTATAAATGCAGTAGAAATGAGATCACTGAGAAGAATATGTAGTAAAAGTCTGATCTTTGCTACCTATTCCTCAAAGAAAGCTGCATGGTGGTGGTGATGATTTTATTTTCTCTGAGAGTACAGTAGGTATACCTACCGTATCTACATTATGAAGTGATAGTACCTAGTAACATTGTGCATACGAAAACATACATAGTTATGAATTACATATTATATCTAAGTACTGTAGTACCTATGTATTTATACACTGCCAGCCAACACTACATTAGACACGTCATGCATGAGCAGTTTCATGATCGAGTAAGTATTACACAGTAGGTATGTATTATGTATTACAGTTATTGTTCGACGTTTTTTTCACGTAGTGCACAATCCTCGGTAGTATAGTGGTCAGTATCCCCGCCTGTCACGCGGGAGACCGGGGTTCGATTCCCCGCCGGGGAGGATTGTTTTTTTAATTTTATAGGTAATATTCTTTTTCATTGCTAGAATTATAAATGTATCTATTGTCAAATAGTAAATACTGTTTGAAAGTATACTTTTGTTTTGAATCAATGGTTTCATTGAATGAAATGAGCACACATGTCGTCCTCTCCGTACCCACTATAAAATGATTGGAATTAAAACTATCAAAACAACTAACTCAGAATGGGTGTTGTACCTGATCGCTCTATCATAATATATTTATAATTCTTCTTCTTCTTCTTAGTCAACCATCTCTCCCCTGCTGGATATAGGCCTCTTCCAAACTCTTCCAATCGTTGCGGTCCTGTGCCCTCTGTATCCATTCCCTTCCCGCGATTGGAGTAATGTCGTCAGTCCATCTCTTTTGTGGTCTGCCGATGCTTCTTTTGCTACTCCATGGTCGCCATTTGAGGACGGACTCAACTATTATCAAACATATTTATAATTATAATTGTAGATAGGTATAATTATTATTATATGCCATAAGTCCGTATTTTGGTACTCTCTGTAGAAATGTACTTGTGTACTGCATATTTGGGTGCCAATAAAGTTTTATTTATTTATTTATTATTATTACCGTCATAACGCATAGTATAACTATGTATATAAAGACAAGTGGCGAACGTTCTACAAAAATATTTTTCATACAACGTAAAATAACACGAAACACAATACTATTTAAAACAGAAATAAAATAAAATAAATTACATACTGTTGTCTTTGTGTTATCTATGTAATATCTTAAAATATTTAAAATTTTAACATTTATGTAATTTGTGTCTCACCTTTGACATGGAAGTTATCTTTGTTATTAATAATGTTAACTCGCTGTATAAGGTATTAACAATTTAAAAATATAACTTATATGCAAATGCTGGGTATATTATAAACTAGTTAAATTTTACTCGGCTTCACTTGAGAAAAACCTACACATTATTTTGTCATATTATAAGTGCTTGCAGTTCTCATAGACATTAGCTTTTTTTAAGAAATTGACTACACCACGGTGCATGGATTTTTGACAGGTCTTTCATGAACTAATGTGATTTATTTTTACATTGTACTTAGGTCTTAGCCACAGGACAAGAGCAATTAATCAATTAAGAACCACGATACCTAGAACTAACCGGAAACGCGATGGATTCTTACATTCGGCAATCCATATGTATAATAAACTCCCAGAAACCATAAAAAATGCCAGGAACATTCACATATTTAAAAAAGAAATTCGAAAATACGTAAAGGCGATTTAATTTTCATTAAACGCAATATATGAGTTTGTCTAGCGGACCATTATCAGTGTAACACGTACCAAATTTACTATGTGTAAATATACGAATGTAATTAAAAAAACTTTAAATTGTGTGAAATGTGTGAAATTGTGGCAAATATTTGAAATTTGAATATTTGAAAGTGTACCAAAATTGGTATTGGTATTTCTTTGTAAAAATGAGTGCTAGATTAAAACGGACCTAACTACGTATATAATTAAATAATTTAAATTGTGTAATTGTGTAAAATCAAACTATTTGAAAGTGCACCAAAATTGCTAAACTGCATAGTTTTTCTAATCTTTATTTGCATAAATGAGTGCTAAATCAAACAGACCTAACTACATATGTCAATTTTGTAATTATTTTAATTGTTCCCCTCATACCAGCTCTTAATACCATGTGCTGAATGGGGAACTAGATATTATTTTGTTATGTTATGTTATGTAGTTCAGTTTTAAAAGTTATTATGATAACTTTGGTCGTTACACAATAAATTATTTTTTTCTACATCATATAAATAATCAATTGACATAAAAAATACTTTGGTGAAATATTTAAAACAATATAAGTAGGTACTAATTATTTAATTCGCAAACAAATATGATTATAAAATATATAAACTTTTTTCATGTTCAAACCTGCCTAAAGCATTGGAGCTTGTATGGGATGAATTATTTTATTTGTGTATTAACTTATTACGAATATCCTATCCATGGAAAAATAACGAATGTCCTACATATAAACGGACTCAACTATTATCAAACAGATTTATAACACTGTTTATGAATATGTGTAGCCATACATAGTGTAGGTAAGTATAAAGTTCATGATATAACTAAATAATACAATATAGAACATTGAGATATACTTTATGGAAATCATTTATAAAGTCGTTGATTACGAATATTCAGACACTTCTTGTACAATAAAATGCATTAATAATCAAAATCTTGATTGACGAAATTAATACAGAGTGTTTCACTAAACACCCAACTAGGTATTTACCTAAACGATAATTATCAAAATATAAATCGAGCTAAGTCGTGGAAAGTTACATAGGTTAATTGAAACAAGTGTTTCTTTCTACTATAAATAAATTGATCACGAGTGAGATGTCTTTCGACTTATCAGGTCAATATCTGGAATTCTACTACGTGTGCACCGACACAATTATTGCATCGACACATACATATTAGAAAGTTGATGGAAAAATGTCGAAGTTTGAAATGTGAAATATGAAAATGGAATTTCACATCTGATGGGAAACGACCCATCCTGAACGACAATTTTCTTATGAACTCGGAGAGGATAACTAGCCTGTTTGTTATATTATGTAGTTAGTTTGCTAGCTACCCCCCTTGTGATATATGCCGCGATGGTGTGAATCAATGAATGCTTGTCGTTCGTGACCTTGGCAGTAACTTATCTGATTTTTTGGGAACCTACAGAAAACAAACATTTTTCATTCATTAGCACCATTCATTTAAAAAGTTCTTAGATACTACATAATATATAGGTAGGTGCTATTCTTACCAACTTACAAGACACTCGTATGTATTCAACTTCGAATATGAATAGAAATAGTCTCAAACAGAGTTCAAATTTTGTCATGTTATGCCATTTTAGGCTAGCTATGTAGAAAAAATTGTGCCTTTGTGATTTGTGTTACTCATAATATTAGGTCAGTAGCTAACATGTTATGCGTTTTACAATAAATTCTCAGACGTGGAGTATTTTTTTAGTGGAAATGTTACACTCTGTATAAAAGTGTAAAGCACTTTGTAGACTGCATATAAATGATTCGTTTGATCGTCTCATCCGGATGCCAAATGAATGTCGAGGAAATTAACAACGTGGAAAAAAATATAATTAAATCAACGATACACATTCAAAGTATAATACCTACTATTATAGTAGAAATCTATGTGGAAGGCGCTATGTCGTGTACAAATCCCTATCAGCTGTGAAGAAAAATACCAAGCTCTTGTTTACAAGAAAATGTTTTAGATTTGGTGTATTCAATGTTACACGATTTGCTATCCGATTATGAACTCTATACACATTAAGAACATGTTATTAATGAAAAATTAAATAAAAAAAATCAGTTTATCTGAAATTATGAAATTATGAAATTTATGTGATATGTTGATTTTGTGTAGATCTAGGTACTGTGATTGTTTTATTTTATCATGGCATAGAGTGAATGACCCGTAGGTACCTATGCTCATGAAATGCAGTTTTCTCATCGCCTATCCCACTTGACAGAGATATTATTATGTATGGTATAGATTGATACTATACTACGTACGAATATGTTTCCAATTGGTGTTTTTTACCAACCAAAATGTATATTATCAATGAATTCTATGTAAATAAATTGATGGTTTTACCACGGAACGGCGCACCTTAAAAAAATTGTCTAGTTATTATTATTATTATTATTAAATTTACAAAAATAAGTTCATTCCTTTAGAACTTATTTTCTATAATCACTGTTAAAATTATAGTTTCTCGTAATATTGCATCTTTTGATTAAAATCCCTTCCGAAGAATTTCGAAATTGAACAAACCTGACTTCAAACGATTTTGTATCATAAAGTCTTATAATACAAAACTATTAGATTATTAAGTACGATTATGGTCAATTCTTTTATTTCCTTCGAGTGATTTGCATATTAATCGGTGAATTACTTCATTACTTCACACCCATTACCATTTTTTTTTCTAAAACAAAAGTTTTAAAAGCTTAAAGGCAATAAGTGCTTAATATTTCCCATTGTTTCTTTTTTATTCTTATTTATTTTAATATAAAAAGGTAAGAAACAAAAGTTATTTGTAAAACTGTAAACATAAAAACAATACAAATGAAAAGAGTTTAATAATGAACACTGATGTAGTTGAGTAAATTGGAAGATCTTGTCAGAGAACTAGGAATTTCTTTTGACCATTCATAAATTTTATCTCGAAATTGATTCCCAGAACGATCATTATGACAAAAAGTATTTATACATAGGTATATTTTTGTAACATTACTTGTCGGAAGTGCTAAAATCTCAATAATCCAGTATTTAGGTACCTATAAGAAGTCAAAAACAAATATAATATATCGCATACTTTTGCACTATTGAAAATATTGTCTTTTTATGGAGAAATAAATATATAAATTTACTATACATCTTAGTGAATAAACGAATTAATAATAATATACTATACTAATGAAAGAATGACGAAGAGGATGTATTTGTCTGAAAGAGGAGTTGTGAGGGATCGCGGACGGCCAAGAACCACGTGGTTTGAGCACGTGGATCAAATCCTAAAGGACGGCCGCGTGTTGAGTAAGAGAAATCGGCGAACATGTATAAGAAACTGAATGAATGTGGTGGAAGCGAAAGAAGTTTGCAAGGATAGATCTATATGGCGTTCCGTTCTCTCTGCCTTCCCCTCCTGGGACACGGCGTGAGGGTATAGATAGATAGATACTATACTAAACTTTACTCTCACACTGTATCCCAAGTAATCCATGTGGAATAAGGAAAGAAAACAGAGCACCATATTGATTTGTCCTTAAGTTCTCCTTTCGCTTCATTCATATTCATTCAAACTTCTTGAAAATTTAATTCACGTGGTCAAACCACGTAGATCTCGAACATCTTATGATTATTTTAGAAATGGGCAGATTGGGCAGAACACTTGTTTCTGAAGCTACATAACTATTGCTATATTATCAGCATTTTTTTTTCAGTCAACTAGAAGGTATTGTGTAATGTACAAGAATAGAAACTAATCTACTCATTAAAAATAATCTTTGCCAAGCAAAATCAATGACTTAACATTTATCGTAAGTCATTGTGCAAAATACGCAATGTTAGGATTATTTTTGTGATTTACCCAAAAGTCATCATTGTACAATTCTTAGAACAAAGACTACCCTTTTTGTAACCACCTGGAAAAGTGAAGGTACTATTATTCTTCATAAATATTTAAAAAATATACATCCTCATAAAGTTATTACTTCCGTTTTTAGGTCTTCTTGATAATCTTAGGATTATATTTTTTAATCTATAAGCAGTTTATAAACTACAGAATTCTGCCAAGCTCTTTTTCTTTCTTTTACATGGGCTTCCTTCTCTTTGGAATATTATGTATTTTAATACTACTACTACTATACCATCACGGCATATCCCACAAGTGGGGTAGCCAGCAGACTAGCTGCATATAAAAAATGCAAGCTGCCTTCTCCGTGCCAATATAAAATCAAGACATTCAGGATGGGTGGCAAACCTCATCGCTGAATGTATTTTAATCGTGAAAATAATAATAATTTATTTAAGAATATAAGATTTTGAAATTCAAACTCCTGGGTAAAGTGTCTATGGACGACCTGTTTAGAAAAAATATATTAAGTAAATAAGCAGATATCCATGAAAGTCATGACGTCAAAGTTGGTTATTAAAAACTTTTATCAAAATTCAAGGGTACTTTGGTAACCAAGTTCTTATAATTTTGAGAAATAATAAAGGAGATTAGGTGTATACATGTTTTTATATATTGTATTTGTAAAATAAACTGCTCAGTACGAGTATAAGACCAAAGAGAGGTATGTAGTATGTACCTACTCGTGTCTTCAATTTCCGATTGTTTACTTTTTTTCAAGGAATTTCACTTCCTCAATATCACTTTGCTTCAGCAAGTTACGTGGTTGTGAAATTTAGACATACGTAGGTATATAACTTAAAACCCATAAGTAGTAGAAGAAGAAGAGAACTTGATTTAATGAGGCATTCCATTCATTCTGAAGAAAACGTTTTTTCTTTTTATTTTATGAGTCAGGATTACCTGCATTAGGTGTAAAAAATATGTAGTAAATCTTTATTCTAACTCATTAGCGGGAGATGCTGTGACAGTGTAAAATGACCAATTCTATCTATCTATCTTTTCCCTCACGCCGTATCCCAAGTGGGGTAGGCAGAGAGAACGGAACGCCAATTAGATCTTTCCTTACATACTTCTTTCGCTTCCTCCATAGTCATACAATTTCTCATGCACGCACGTCGGTTTCTTTTACTCAAAACACGGCCGTTCTTTAAATTTGATCTACATGTTCAAGCCATGTAGTTCTCGGACGCCCGCGCTTCCTCACACCCCTCAAGCGACAATGACATCAAAGATTCTGGAAGGTCAATTGACTCAATTTCAATATGTTATAATTTTACAAATACATACCTATCTCGTATTTGTGAATATCGTTTGGCAATTGTTTTATGAAGTTGGCGAAAACACAATTTGTATAGAGGATGCTGGTTACTTCCCGTGTTCCCGAGGGGAGCGTTGAAAATATAATGAATATAGGAATGAAAAATAATAAAATTAAATAATATGTTGAACTAAGAATAATAATATGTTGTGGTATTCTACAAACAAGAATGAAATACAAAGTTTTATTAAATTAGCATACAAATTATATTTACAAATGTACTGATTTTATTTGATTTCAATTAAGATTCATTTATAAATGGAACTGTTATTTCTGTGTTGTTGATGTTCACCATTTAACACAGATCACAGCGAAAGATAAACAATAATAATACTCGTTAGATCTTTTGTTATTTCTACTAATGTCTCTAAATCCCAGACCCGCTCCAAAACAGTTATGCAGAAAAATAACGCTATGTACCAGTAATAGTCTATGATCTGTTCGATGATTTTGTGAAATATTTATTGCATAATATTTATACAATATTCAAACGAAATTCTTTGAAAAATGCTTCGTACAATCTAGATCAAACGTACTTACATATTATTATATATGGAATATTTTTTTTTAATTTTTTTATTTTACTTATTTCAAACTTAAGTTACAGCTGATATTACATAATATATAAATAATACATAACCTAACGAAATAAATAAAATAAATAATTTATTCTACTATTTTGTTTATTTGACGAGAGATACGTCTTTCGTCTTGTTAGGACATTGTCAATCTCGGTTTGATTGGTAAGTAGGCCATATTAAAAGTTAATTCGTTCGCTTTTCACAGCTTTTTTTAAAGAGAAAGATATCTCGATTTCGCCTTTGATGCTTGTGGTGATTCTACGTACTTGATAAGGTAAAAAACTTAGTTTATCAGTTTCTATCACTCTACATAATCACGGTATACCCCATTAGTAAGGTAGCCAGCAGATTATAAACATGCAAGTTGTTCTCTCCGTGTTGATAAAAAAATAAGACAACTATGTAATAAAAGGTTAGTTGGAAGACTTTCTAGGGAAAAATTCACCCTTTGTTCATTGAATTGTATAACTGATATTTTAATGAAACTTTGTATTGATTTGAAATATTGTAACCAAGTGAGCGTAAAATATCACAAAACTTAACATCTTTAATTCCGCGATTCCACCCATTTTGAATAATAACTTAATTTCAACTGGGATGGAGAGATCAACCTGCATGTTTGTTGCATACAGTTTAGTCTTCGGATTATCCTTATTATAAGATGTGCAGTGTCGGAATAGGAGTACATAATAGTAGTACAATTAGAATGAGTGGCATACCTCATTGCTGAATTAAATAAATGTTAATTTATCTATTAAAGAATAAGAAACATGGAAATGTTGTTCGTAAATGCAGCGAATCGATTATAATTTAATACCTGCAACGTAAGTAATAATATAGGAATCCTTTCTCTCAGGAAAATAATAGAAATTCTTTGGACAATGTCCTTTTAGGAGACGAACAACACCACCACGTTGTGAAAGTGTTTAGGATAAAGATTATATTGTTAATGACTCGTATGTAGGCACTTTAAATAATATTCTTTTGTTGTCCTTTTGTCCTGTCTGTGGTCCCGTTTCCTTTTACGTCATTTTTAATAAAAAAAAAATAAAACCAGCTTTAAGCCCGATTTCACTTAAGAAATATTTAAAAAAAAAGGATAATTAGCATTTCAAACCAACCATTCCGAAAATAGTGAAAAAAAGAAAAATATTTCATAATTCTGTCTTTTATTTGTTTTAATTAGGAATAACTTTTGTTTATATTGCCTATAAATAGAATTATTTTTATGCAATCACAATGTCGTATGAACAGAACTACATAAATGTAAGTAATTACATATTTCAAGCTTGTTTTGCTAATTCAGTCCAATATGACAGTATTTTGACAAAACACAGAGTTTTTATAAGTTTGGTGACAAAACATTACACAATAATATATTTGTCCATAACTGAGATACATAGTTATTTATACCTAGGTATACCTTATTTAATTTTTTATAAGTATATCTAAACCTGCTCTAGGATGGAACTCAGTATGGAGAGTATTTTTTTTTTACCTTTCTTGCTTAGGTAACAAAGGTATACATAAGTATAAAACATTGATTTTTATGTATATACATACATACCTTCATGTAGATATATTTATGATGACAGTCAAATAAATATTTTATTTATGTCGATATTATTATTGACAAAGGACGTGTGCTGTCTTCATTGTTTTATTATTTGGTTGTCAAAGAATTCCTATATACAGTAACAGTAAAACAGTTATAACTGGAATCTTCGTTATGTATAACGAAGGTCATTTTTAAAAAGGAAAAGTTACGTGAGATAGTGGATGAAATTAGTTACACTTAATTTTATTGTGAAATAAATGTTACTTCTTTGTTATAGTGTCTTCAGATCTTCAGATAAATGGATACTTACCCATTAGGAATCTGTCATTTTTCAATATTATCATTATTTCTCATGTTTTATTGTATCCATTTCACAGTACCTACATTATTGACTTAACAAAGATTGGATGGAAGAGCAACGTGTTGTATTTTTCCAAGTATCAGACTGCACTATTGTTTAAATTTTATAGACTATAACGGGAGAAAGTACAATATGATTCTCTGCATTATCGCCTTACACTGCTGAGAGGAACATCAAAGGCAAAGGAAGAAACATATTAGAAATATTCTTACACGTTACTATACTATACTATATACTATACTATACTATACTATACTATACTATACTATACTATACTATACTATACTATACTATACTATACTATACTATACTATACTATACTATACTATACTATACTATACTATACTATACTATACTATACTATACTATACTATACTATACTATACTATACTATACTATACTATACTATACTATACCCTCTTTCTGCATCTCAAGCAGGGTAGACAGAGAGAACGGAATCCCATATAGGTAGATCTATTCTTACATACTTCTTATTCTTCTTCCACATTCATACAATTTCTCATACAGTATTTAAAGATTTGTAGATGAATATGAACCTAGATAAAAAAGTATTTAATCACGTGTTTTATCAAAATATACAGTATTACATTAAATATTTTAGATATACCTACGTGAGATAATGATACACTGTCCAAATTCGTAATAAAAACCTTTTATAAATTCGCTTTCGTGAAAATAACACTAACCATATTTTTCAGAATCATTAATAGATAATTTTAACAAAAAAACAAACCAACAATAAAAACTATACAATAGACATATTTTTAATAAATAACTCGTCATTATTTATTTATAATGTATAATTACTAGGTAGGTAAACTTATAGCGACGAGATTTGAGAAATAATAAATATAGAAATAAGAAACGTTTAGATGGGACAGGTAGATTTGAGAAATATCATTTTTTTCTTAAATTTTACGTTACGCCTTATTTTTTTTTATATGTGTATCTACTAACGTAGGTAATAATAATATTATGAATTGTATCCAAGTCGTCAGACCCTTAGAACGACCATAGCCCAGGGCTTGATGGATATTTTGTAAACAAAAACCAAATATTGTAAATTTTAGTACAAAATTACTTTTCTGAATACCAATCGTGGGTTGGTTTGCGTGAGATGGTAATTTTATATATAAAAAAGTTTTTATTGTTATGGGAATTTTTACTTAGGTATATTTAGTTGGAAGGTACATAATTTAATTATAATTAATACAAATATGATGTCCTTTATGATTTTACGTATAACTTTATATATAAAACAGGTCGTTTTATATAAAATAATGAACTAATCAACTTTAATCACATAATTTTATTCTGATTTGACATTCTATTCATTCTTTTTTATATAACACTATACTTTCGTAAATATAATAAGGACCTCTCAATGCTGTTATAAATAAAATTTAATTTAGTTTTAGCACTGATTTTTATTAAACCCTATTTAATATTCGGTTCAGATACCTACCTATCAAATTGTGTAGAATTAAATTCGATAAAAGTTCCACACAATTTTGATTAAATCTTTTTAATAGTTATGTAACTACCTACTTGGGATGAATTGTGATAAATTCTACGAGATGAGATTTTTGATAAAGATAATGCAGTTCGTACCTAGATGTATTAGGTACCTACTTATATAAAATTGATAGAATAAAAATAGGATAAAAATCAGGATCTCAGTAATAAGATTTGAAAAATAAAACTTACGCTTGACATGAGACTCTCCTAGCAGGTTACCGACCCCCTAATATTTTGGAAAGATGCGTTTTTGGAAAAGTCAAAAGACTTAACTCATTTTTTATTTTATTTTGACACCATTCCTCCCACTACGAGTGATTTGTGAATAAACGTGTGGGTAATTGAAACATCTGAAAAATTATCTATCCTACATTATATCTACCTATTTTGAAACATAAATAATACGTATTTGTACTAGGAGAAGAATAGGTTTTGGGTATGTTGTATTTACAAGTGCTTAAAAAAGCCACACGGGGTTTCAATCAACACTTTTCTAAGAAGGTAATGAATATCTGTAAAATTGTTTATGCACGCTTCGCAGCACGTGAAATAAAAATAAAGAAATCATGTCACATGCCAACAAACAATCTCAATAATAAGCTAATATTGGAATACTTACAACGTGCTTTTATTCATAGAATTCTTGGATGCTTATAAATTGACTTGTTGGTCATTTATAGACTTATTTAAAAATGAAGTCTTTGTAATAAAAATAATGGAAAAGTGTGCCAAAAGCATCTTGCACAAAAGTGCATTGTTTTTTTTTCTCCATAAAATAAAATAGCTACCAGTTATATAAATAATAATTGGTCCTAGAATACTATAACTGTGACTAATGGAAACATTATTTATTGTTTCAGCGAGACAGTAGGATATTTTATTTTTTGCTTTAGTAGCATTTTAGAAAGTGTGTCACAATGGTGAAGTCTATTGTCTTCAGAACCTTGTAACAGATTCAGTTTTTGAAAGAACTGGGACACAATGCTGTTGTGCTGGAATGTCATAAATTTATTTTATTGTAACCATTATCATGATGTGTATTATTCGTTTTCTCGTTTTGACAAAGACCTCTTCTGCTAATTGCCCTAATTAAACAATGCTCCTTTAGAAATAAAAAAAAATGAAATCGTAAATCGCCTAAAGAATCCTGACTTCTGGCGGCTGGGTTTGTAAAAAATTTCCCAAATAATTTATACAAACGTAAAATATATCCGAATATTCTGTAATAGTTATTAAAATCCAAATACCTACGTTTATAAACTAACATTTTACATTCATTTTTTTAGATCACATTCATAGGGTTCCGATTTGCAAAAATTTTTTTTTTTTTTTAAAAAGATATATCTGGGTTTATTTTAAACCCAAATACAACCTTATACACCTTTCACACTAAGCTAAAAGCTTGTGCCGTGAAAAGGGAGTTTGCCGGCACCTGGGATCGAACCACGGACCCCTTGATCTGAAGGCCGAGACTCTACCTCCAGGCTACCGACGAACGAACGAATTGTATTATTTAAAATTGTTTTATTAGCTGGAAGATATTGCCTGAAGGCAATTAGTCCGCAAATTGCTCATGATTTTTTTATTTGAATGTTATAATTATAATATCCTCTGAAAGGGATTAAATTTTAATACGTCATCTTCAAGATTCTCCTTATTTTCATACTAGGTACTCCTCTTGCAAGGTCTATTCCATCTATTTCTAAATTGTCCGGTCATGTTTTATCAGCGTCACTTCACAATGGTGGAATACGAATCTTGTCAAGTTTTATTATACATATTTATTTATTTTCCAAAAATGTTCTTTATTTTTATCTATATGGGTTTGACCGTACCTTAAGTTTGATTTCAATCATCTTTCAACAACCACTAACAGTATATATTTATTTCTCAAATATTTTTAACATATTTTATTTCTCAAATCATATTTTGTACAGTGAAACTTTCGTAAGACAAGTTATATTATTTATTGAGTCTAGTTTTTGGAAGCAACCAGAGATGCAATGACACAATTATTATCTTGTAGTCCATTGTATTAGAAAACAAAGACTGAATGCAACACAAAGCAATATTAGGATCTAGGTATAACATACAGAAGATAACAACGTAATTCAGTGTCGGCCATAAAAATGTCAAGAGTTTTATGAACGTACAAGTGTGTAGGTACCTTGTATGTAATGCTGGGTCTACGACCAAATTTAATGAAGTGAACAAATCTTTGGAGTAGGGCAATCGACAGCACAAACAAAATAAATTTTGGGAGTAAAAGAAATCTTGCCTTTGATGTGTCTAGAAAAATAAAAAAACGACAATATCTTGAATATGCCCGATGCACGAAGAAAGCAGCCACACCATCATCAGTGTGTATCTCGTTCTAGTTGGCAAATGTGAAGACGGAAAACCTATCTTAAAAGTTGTAAAATAATAAAATTGTAATCGTCAGTGCATACGAAAATAAAAAAAAATAAAAAAAAAAATACTAGTTTAAAGGTAAGTAATAGCTTCAATTATTGACACACTTACAGAAATATCACGTTCTACACGCATCTTCGGGTGTCGTAATCAAAAGACATACGTTCATTTATGCCATAACAGCATTTTCCACAAATGAGGTAGTCAGCCGACCAACTGAATGTAATTAACATGCAAGCTGTCCTCTTCGTGCCAACAAAAGATTAAACGATCACTATGGAAAAAAATAAGACATTTTGCATTTTAAATTTAGACCATGAGGTTTGCCACCCATCCTGCATGCCTTAATGTTTTATTGGCACGAAGAGGTTTATTACCATCTCTCCGAAAATAAGAATTTTATGAATCACTCACCTATGTGAAATGCCGTGATAGTTCAAATAAAAATAGATTTATACCTTAAGCATTTTACAGTTTTAAAAACCTCGCTTATTATTGTTTCTTGACCTACATACCTAATTATAGAACATAACTACTTGAATATTTATGTAACATTTACTTAAATTCCTACTCTAATTTACAAAACACAAATTTATTAGAAAATATATCAAAAGTGAGAAGATATTGTTAGGAAATGTTTCGTTACGTAATACAGGGAGTAGCTGTCGAGGTTTTAGATAGGTAAGTAAGTATATGAATGAAACACATTCCGAGGTACTAAAAATAATTAAAAATTAATATCCTCCTTAATGTAATTCCCTAGTAAGTATTGCCTTGGAAGGAACCCTAATGGATTTACAACTTACAGCGACCCGTGAAGGTAATTTACCCCCTTTATTTTGTACCTGACCTAAGGTAATAATTCTTCTTAATGAGAGGACAGATAAATTAAGTGCTTGTATCCTTGCACTGTATATTATTCTCTAACAGTCCTTACTTTTTCACATTTAAAGGCCTTATTTATACAAGACTTACTAACTTCTTCTTCTAAGCTTTGAGGTTGATTATATCAAATAATAAATATATTTTAAAATATAATATTATTGTCTACCTAAGTACCTACCTTATTAATTAAAGCATATATATGAGGTAGCCGAAAAATGTTGTGTGTGTAAATGGATTCTTATATCGTCGTTGGTTCTTTGAAACCTCTTATGTGCTCTGAACCAAATTTTACAGGGGACGCAAAAAACTGTTTTTAAGTCCACAGATGAACAAATGTAATGATAATAAATTTGATTACATTTGTTGATATGTGGACTAAAAACAGTTTTTTGCGTCCCCTGTAAAAATTGGTTTGGACCACATAAGAGGTTTCATAGAACCGACGACGATATTTTATTTTTATTGTATTAGATTCTTTAATTAAGAAGTTGTATAGGTATACCTACCTTTTCATTTACGGACCATAGATTTACGAACAAAAGTTGTCGATTGCAAAGTTTTCGTTATTTGATTTTGCTATTTAGGTAGGCGAAAAAAATAGATATATAAATTATTAGCATCTGAAAATAACGTTCATAGGCTATTTTATTCATAATCATGTTATTTTTATTAGTTGCACGCACTATAGTTATGTGTTGATAGGTCTATTTTGATCATCTATCAACTTAAATTAAAAGCGCCCAAGTTAGAACTTAGAAGTTCTGTCTAGGGCTACCTCCGGATGCTATTTTGATACACAATATTATTGTTTTTAAAACACTTTCCACCGACTTTATAAGCTCCAATGAACGGTGAAAATAAATGAGTCATTATTGAAATTTATAGGTGAGTAAGTGTATTGTCTTTTTAAAAACACACTCGTTATACTCATGAATGAAAACTGTCCATGTGTAACGTCTTTATTTATTATATCTTAACACCTAATTAACTTTTAAAATGTTGTAATTAAATTGTTTTCTACTTAGGGATATTTCCACGTGTTTTTATTTAAATAGTCACATAATATTAGATATCTACATGTCCTCGACATGTAAGAGGGTAATAAATATATTTTTTAATTTTTATTATTTTCTATTACAGTTGACGTTCTTCGAAGTGAAGAAAATAAGTACTTTTAATTTACATACATTTTATGCGTTTCTGGTATTACGAGCTAAGGAGCTATTAGGTACTAGATGCAATGCAATGTGAAAATCGTCAATCGTCAAAATATACACACTTTTCAATGAGATTCTTGTATCACATATATTTTACTTTTCATCATAAAATCTCTATCTCATTCAAATTAACGATTTCACACTATAGAGTAAAGTAAGAATATACATTGTGTTGTACTAGAGCTCTAATGAAATACAATGTATTCCACAGTTGCGATAGCAGAACTAGGTATATTTTATTGAACCTTTGCAACACTATATCGTGAAGGAAACCGTAAAATACGTTGACTACTTGATTTCATACGATGATCCTTTTGCAATAGAACTGTCCTGCATAACGTTTGTTACTTTATATAATGTTCGCGATCCACTTATGTAGATCAGCATCCATTCTCATACAACGTATTACTTGGTACTAAGTCCAATAAGAATATTGTATCGTTACGTAAGTTATAATAATATAATATAGGTATAAACAAAGCAACCCTTTCTTCACACAGCTCTGTCTACGTGCTAAATTTTATATTATTTTCTCTTTCAATACTGCATACTAATAATATCAAATACCTAGACCTGAATATTTTCAACAAGATCTCGTGAGCATTTTTCCATTTTATGCATTTTAATAATATTATGAAAATTCCTCAAATAGTTTTCCACTTCGCACATATTATCCTCGTAAAATATTGGTAAGGAATAGTGTACATAGGTATTCTTGAGGATGCATATGAAATATGAATGAGGTAAGTAAATCATACACATACCTATTTCATAATAATATTGTTTTTTTTTTCAGTAAGACGATCTCCTGCAACGGCATATTCGTAGTAGAATGTGATTAAAACAAAATAAAGAAATAGAAAAGACGTTCTATCATGTATTGTAAAAGTCTGAACTTTTAAAGGTAAAAAATTGTGGGAGTTTGAGTTGTGGGAAGGTGTAGATATAATACAAAGTGTTATTTTTATTAAATATGTGTAGGTACGGCATATGTACCTTCCTTATCTCTTGATATTCTTAATATTATATAGGATGACTTACTTTTCTAAATCAATTTATTTCAGTTATGCATAAATGCCTATTATTCAGTTACGCCATCTATTTTTGTTGAATTTAAATTTGAGGTGTCGTTGGAGAATATCGCTATTTTTGTGATAAATTTATCTCTTTTTTGTCAATAGGTATAAATGAATAAAAATAAATAAATACTAGTAAAGTAAACATCGAGAATCGATCCTAAAACATTTTTAAAAATCTAATAAGACTATAATAACATTAGCCACTTTATGAAACCTACATGTATCTATTTAGAAAAATATTAGTACATGTTTCGAGTATGAATCCAAATGGTTATCTACAAAATTATATTTTTGTTCAATTTATTTTTATATCAGCACTCATTGATGTGACACAAACATTATTTTCGTTTTAAAATAATATTTATTCGTTTGTTTATTTATACGCATAAAGCAGACAATAACAACATGTAAAGTACATAAAAAAGGCAAATCTTTCAAAGATCAGTTATGATCCAACACTATGCGCCACAAATAATTTAAAAGATACAGGTACCTACCTAAAACTCCGGTCATCAAGTTTATAAGTACTTTGAATAACAGTCTGGAAGATGCCATGAGTTTGAATGGTTTCCATGACCATCGAGTTCAATTCATGTTATCTATAATATTCTTGTTTATTTTGTGCAGGAATCATTGGGACATATAATTTATATTATATATAAATATACCTAGTTGTGGATAAACTTATTTGATAGTGAAATAATATAAATCTTTTCCTTTGGCACAGGTAGACATCGGACAGTAGAGGAGCGGTGCGATTGCCTTTTGTCACGCGATGGTGACATCGCAGTTGCACTTTACCCCAACACGATGAGAAGCGCTTAATGGGGACGATTTATATACCCACAACAATTTATGAATGCCTGATACAATATTTATTTATTTTTTAAATTAAAATATGCACGGTAGTGAAATAAACAACAACTGCATTATTATTTGTATATTGAGTGTCGTGTTGTTTTATATTGCAGTTTTTGCGATAAGAGTTCTTTGCATTTTAATGAAAACATAGTTTTACGTCGTTTACCACAACTATTCAAGGCCCATCCACTCGTTTACAAGTGATCAGAAATATATCAATATTTAATACTTAGCCGTTGTAGTATGAGTCTTTTAAATAAATCGATAAAGGAAACAGGAATAATTTTTTATAGAAACACGTGGCAATTACTCTTTAGGATGAAAAACAAACGTTTTTTGTTTGTTTACATAAACGTTTTGATAATGACGATAGATTCTTATAAGAAATCAGAGAACTTCAGAATCAAATAGTTGTTGCGACGTTTAGCATTATGACTTGGTGAATACTTTTGCCTCGAAATTTCGCATTCCTGTTGGAATCTAACCATTTTATATGAGTGATACCTTACTATACAAGTTAGTAAAATTCTGACAAGAGATTGTGCAATACCTGTTAAATAATGTTCCCATTTTCATCATAATTTCTAATATATTAGTTTTATCAACAGATACCTACCTATATAGTAGATATAGTACCTATATTGACCAAATATTTTCCAAGGAAGCTTAAGGTTTATTAGCCAATGAGAAGCAGATAGCTACAATATTAACAAATGATAACATTCAAAATGTTGAAAAAAATAGGAAAAAAACAAATTCTTGATTAGGTAATTACGAACCTATTGTGAAAATAATGAATAACATAATATCAGTGTGAACAGCTTCTTATAAGTAAATAAACTAACAAAGTTAAGTCAAAATATACTCGTTTAAGTATCTAATGGTTTTCGTTCTTTCTTTTGGATGTACCTACCTAAAAATATGTAGGTAGCATAGGTAAAATATAAAAAAAAACTATTAGGCCTACTTTATTTTCTGCTATATAATTTAGTCGCTAACTATAATGTTGATCTAACCCAGTTAGCAATGCAATATGGGGTTCTGAATTTACTCGTAAACTAATAATAATACACATTATACCTCTAGGAACTGAAACAATAACTTTAATTGAATTTTCCATCGAAAAAAATGCGTCGAAAAATATTTGAGCTAAGTTGATAAAAACATAATTTATGTTTTAACGGAGTAAAATGATGTTCTACAATTTAAACAAATTTACCAAATTCGTGTGAAATTTTGTGTTGATTCTTTTATTCTTACATATATCTTGCTATGGATTAAAATTATGTTCACTTAACATAGGTTAAATGAAAATCGGAAAAGTAGATTTGCACCTACCGAAGTACATTATGTGGGTGTTTAAAATAATTTCCATCGTGAATTAGCCTGAGAAAAGTCACAATACCGAATAACTTTCAAATTTATATTTCTGCAAATTATTCGAAATTGTGATGTCACGCATTTCACTTAAAAAGATGAACTGAAAACTAGTGATCGCTGCTATAATGGGTTTGGGTTAGTTGAGAGAAGAGATGGCGCCTTTACGATAAACTCGTCCTCTGTATATTGATTGTATCTAACTTGAATGTTTATCTTTTATGTAATTGTTTGTAATCAATGTACAGTAAACAATGAATTAATAAATGATCACTCGCAAACAAGTGAACGGTCTTTAAGAATAATCATTCATTCATCGCCCTCAACCCTCCTCTCGGGAGCACAGGGCAGAAACCAGCCTCTTCCATTCAGAGCGCCTCTGCGCCAATCGCGTCACCTCTTTCCACGACATTCCTTGCGCTCCGATGTCGTTGTCATAGGGACGGTGTATTGTGAAAGAGGGACGCCCGGGCCGACGGAACCCTTGCGGACGAAAGAACAGCGCTCATTTTGGCCACCTATCATTGGGCATTCTCAGAACATGTCCCAGCCAGGACCATCGTCATCGTCAAGAATAATATGTACCAATAAATAAAATTGTCTTTGTGTTTGAAAAATACAAATACTTAAAAATATAAATATTTAGTGACTTTTTTAGATGTGAAAAGTTTTGCTAGTTACATCCCTATTTGCGTGTTTCACATCAATCGATAATGATGCGTCACATTTATTATCATTACATCGATACAATCTTGCGCTGTAATAAGTATATCTGGATCAAGTGAATTGCCTATGTCTACATATGTACATAATAATATTAAATATTACATACTTATCTATAGTAATAATATGTAATTATTGATATTATGTTATCACCTACACCTATCATAGAACGGACATTCCGCACTCGTTTAGGGAAAAACAGGGTACTTAAAATTAATTTATATTAGGTAAGTAGGTATGTAGGTATTGTGCCTACCTACCTAGAGTATTAATTATGTAATGGTTTGAAGATCTCGTGAAAGTACCTATTTCATGTCATAATAATATATTGTAGGATGATTGCCACAATCGAGTTAATTTTTTGAAAATTCCCATTGCATGCAGTACCAAAAACATAGGAATGTGGAAATAAATAAATAAATAAATAAATAATTAACCTATACCATTTTCAAAATTCAAAAACGTTGTTTCCTGGGAGAGTATTAAATTGCTATGAGTCTAAATTAAATTGCTAAGTATCTACATTTTCAAAATGTAAAGACGGCAGTACCAGACCAGGCAAAGATGGGGAATTTTTATAATTGATTTGATAGATCTTGCTAAATCAAAAACTGCATAAGCAAAAAAAATGGATCTACTTTTATGTTTTTAAAGATTTATGTCAATTCAAATTATGCACCAATTTTTAATGTTTCCTTCACAAGGCATCAACCATTGATGTGTTCAGTACAAAAATGGAAAATAAAACGTATGTATTATAATAGAGATATTAATTTAACACGGCATATTCGAATTTTGAATCTCACAATATAGGTCAAAACAATAGTGACAGGTTCGATTCGTAACAAATAATATACAGGAAAGTATTATTATATTCAATAACAATTTACCCAAGTAGGTAGGTACAATCCCGATATTAAATTTACTTTTTCACTGTCATCATTTTCAAGTGACAGGTGTCCAAACACGTTATTTTTACGCGTTTTGACCATAAATTTGTTAGTTATCTATATAAAATTGATAAAATCGTGGTCTGGGGACGTACATTAAAATAATATCGAGTTTGGAGTTTATGAGCTTTTAATTAAAATGCGATATCAAAATTATACCCATGTTGTAGATAGATATTACATATGTGGCATAAAATTGAAGATAAACAAATAAAATTGTATGTTTTTTGGAAATACTCGATTTAATGGGAGATAAAATACACATGTTTAATGCAATATCATGTTATTTTTTATGACGTGTAATGAATAACAGGCTTTTATAGGTTTGATATATAAGTATATAGAGTTATTATAATAAGTATTCGTTGTATGAATAAATTGCTTTTGATACCTGCAAGAACGATAAAATATTAAGTATTTTATTCGAACCAATCAAGAACGTCTAAATTTAAAATATGATTTCAACTTGGAATTTTCATTTTTTCACCCTAAACTTCTAGCAACTAGAAGGATACTTAGTTCAAAACTATAAGATAACATATTCGCTGTGTCGGTGCTTAGGCAGAAGTATTCCACAATGATTTAAAATAACAAGTGTTTTTTTTTCCAATAGATACATAAAAAAACATTTTTTTTTAAATTTCATTACCTATAGCATAGGTATAACATAAATGGACAATTCATAAAATGGAATTAATCCCAAACTAATATTTTATGAATTTTTGTATTATGCGTACTACCTTTACAATACAATTCATAATATAATTCCCGAAACACGTATACATCTATACATACATAATATAATTTTGTAACATCTAGATCCAGGACGACTTGAAAAAGGACATATTTTTAATTTTGCCTTGGCCGGGAATCACACGTCACACTGGCCATCGTAACATTTTCTGAATCAGCATGGGTAGGTATACCTACTATATTCATCGATTTCTACGAGTATAAATTATTGACTTTATTTACGTACCTAATGTAATAATATAATTATTATGTATATTTGTAACTATATTACTGAAAGACTACTTAGTTCTTAAAAAAATGAATTGGATACAAAACTATATATGTAATAATATTATTGTACATATTATAGGTAAATGATTTTTGAAATGTATTTTGATTTAATTTTCTCTTTTATTTTAAGTATGCAAGTATTATAAATCATTTTGAGAGGCGGTATTAGCAGTCATCTTAAGCTTGAGAATCGAAAGAATCGAATATCTACAAACAAGTAGCGTTGTAGATTCTGTCAACATCCTTCAAATTCTTTCAAATACCCTTCCGAACACCTTCATCTCTGATTACTTAGGGGTGGCGATTTGTATGAATAAAAAGTTAAGTGGATGGAAGAATTAGGCTGCAAAAAAAGACACAATTTTCGGTTAAATTTTCGAAGAAAATAAATAAGGATTTAGGTTGACCTTGTATCTGTATTTTCTGAAGTGTATTGGAGTATTTTGTAATTATTCAATGTCTATTTTTATCGATCTTTCTTTGTATAAAATCATATTCCAATAGTCAGGTAGGTACCTACTCTTAAGAACGGTTGAATGTTGTTTAAAAGAAATTTTCGTGCTTATATGTACGTAGGTAAAATTGCGCGAATAGAGCAAAAAAGGTAGGTATGTAACGATAGAGCAATATGGCGTTTCGTTCTCTCTGCCCACTCCACTAGGGACATGGCGTGAGGGCATAGGTGTAGAAACTCACTAAGATCACTGTATATAGGTATGTATATCTACAGAATATCCTCTGTATGCTATAAAAAATAATAAAATAATATATAATAATATAAAATAGGTTCAGTAGATAGGTATATAATTTTTCCAGCCAAACATTTCTAGCAAAATGTAACATATTTCAGACAATTAATATACCTAATGATAAATAAGTACTTGAATTAAAAACTATAAATAAAAATTTACATAGTAATGTAATTTCAATGTGAATGCACCCAAGTCAATTTCATACGAAGCATTTAATTATAGTTCAGCACTCACATAATTTAAGTCCTGAGATGGTTCGCGTGAATATTATCTGACATTAATTAATTGACCGTCAGAGTCTTGATACATTACAAATTAATGAACAAAAAGGATTCGACCAAGATCCGACGGAGATCCATTTTAAAAATGGAACGCCAATTTAAAATAAAAAAAAAAGAAATTTTATAATATACAAGCATCGTCTCTCAGTTTATGTCCAAAGTTTAATTGAAATTTTGCTAATGTGTCAGAACCATCATTCATTTTGATTGTTTTTGAAGTATTATTATTCTTCTCCCTTGTAAACTGACAACATTTGTTGTGGTATTCTTTCGTTTTTAATATCATGAAAAATCAAATTCAATTTGTCCTTTAGTCTTTGAATAATAACATTTTCTTTTAAAGTAACACCTGTCTTGAATATTGTAAAATAATAACATTATAATCGTCAATGCATTTTTGATTAATAACTCCAATTATTGACACACGTACAGAAATATTACGTTCTACACGCGTTTTCGGATGCCGTAATCATAAGATAAAGTGATTGTTCATCCATACCATAACAGCATTTTCCAAGAATGGAGAATCCAGTGTACGAACTGTATAGAATGATCATACATGCTGTCCTCTCCGTGCCTATTAAAAATATGTCATTAAGGATTGGTGGCATTCGTACTTTATCGCTGAATTGAAGATATTAAATGACTTATTTGTGATGTCTTAAGAATAAGTAAGAATGTGTAAGTCGCAGGCAGTCGAAAACATACTATAGAAAAGAGATGGAGACATATTTTCTGCCGGAATGAATTAGAGTAAAAAATGAAATATAATTATCTTTTTACAATTACTTACCTCTCATATTCTGGCTACATGCATATACTGGACAAGACAGGTGCAATAACTAGTAATAATTTCATTGCAATTAATAGTGTTAACACTGTGACACATTTATTGCTAAGTACTGAAAATAGTTCAATACAGGATGTGTTCTATCCACCGATATAATTAAATCATCAATAATGCAGGACATATATAGGTACCTAATAAATATAGCATGTCCTTTTACTGTAGCACCGACGACACCTGTCTACAGGGTGTGTCGATCATAAGAACCAGAGTTGATTTTTTTAACTTTTTATTTATGGAAATGCATCATTACGTTAATGTTTTTGTTCTGAAGTCGATGGTTTTAAAATAAGCGATGTTATTTTTTTTTGTAAGTCGAAGAGAGACGGCGAGAATTGAATGCTTTCTTTTTAAATTTAGGGTGACAATGTTGCCTATTTGGTATATTTTTAATTAATAATGGTAAATAATTTAGCAAAATTTGAGCAATCGATAATGTCATCAATGTTTTATTTCGATTGTAATACCTATGTACTTATAGTAATTCACGAAACAAAAGGAAATAAAGTATTTTTTAAATCTCATATTTAAGCAAGATAATATTATGTATTACAAATACATAGAGGCAGTAAATGAATACATATACCTTGGACATAAGATCAAAATTGGAAGGGAAAACCAAACTGCAGAGATACCCAGAAGAATAGGCCTGGGCTGGGCAGCATTTGGAAAATTGAAAAATATACTCACCAGTAAAGATATCCCAAGAAACCTAAAGAAGAAAGTCTACGAAACATGTATTCTCCCAGTGACAACATATGGACTAGAAACCATATCGCTAACTGCAGCAAGTGTCCACAAGCTAAAATGCTCACAAAGATCTATGTTAGGACGAATGTTAAAGACGAATGTTAGGGGTGAGTCTGAGAGATAAAATTAGAAACGAAGACATCAGACACCTAACAAAAGTCACAGATATTATGGATTGTGTTGCAAAGCTTAAGTGGCAATGGGCGGGTCATGTTGTGAGACGAAACGACGGTAGATGGACTCCTTGAATCCTCAAATGGCGACCATGGAGTAGCAAAAGAAGCATCGGCAGACCACAAAGAGATGGACTGACGACATAACTCCAATCGCGGGAAGGAAATGGATACAGAGGGCACAGGACCGCAACGATTGGAAGAGTTTGGAAGAGGCCTATATCCAGCAGTGGAGAGATGGCTGACTAAGAAGAAGAAGAAGAAGAATATTATGTAGGCACTCGGCCACAACACAGCCATGAGGCTAGTGTAGCTAATCTATAAATAGTGTTTTTATATATACCTACTTGTGTAAATGATAAAAAAATACTCGTGAAAATATTTTAAAATAAATAAATAAAAAAAAAACTCATGAAAATGCTAAACTAATATTTCTTCAAAAAAATAGAAATATATCAAGCTCAGAAGACTGAAAAGATACTGAAGAATTTTATAATAAATAAATTACTTATTATAATTGATGGTTTATATTGGCCCAATGTTCGTAAGTAATGAAGTACAAAGTGCTTTGAATTTACTTAGAGGTGTGGGTGTATTATAAATTTAATTAAAATCAATTTTAGAATGATGGTCAACCTATGCAGGTTGCGTTTTTATATCAGTGTTCGTGACAAGTCCGTCCCACAGTTGCCTAATTGTTGTGGACAACTGTCACTTTTTCACCTCAAGCACATTCATAACCTATCATCTAGCTACATACACACATACACAGATAGTAAATAATACACAGTACCTACACACTACTAAATAATAAGTAAGTAAACATTACAACATCTTGGGTATATGTATAGGTAATACATGTATATAGAAAGTAATCAATCCGTATGTAGGTATGTGTGCGTACTCAAGTAAAATTTTGAAATCAGACGAATTAAAAAAAATTCTTCATGAATCGATTTTTATTACCACAACATATCTCACAAGTGAGTAGTCATAAAGAAAATAGATTAAGGATGTGTTGCATTCGTCAACGCCGAATTGAAGATGCTGATTATTTTGTGGTTAACGAGGAAGGTAGGTATACCATCTATCTTAAGACTTTTTTTTTAATATAGGATGAACTGATGCCCATTATAGGCATGTAGTAAGCTTACAGACTATGTACATTAATTCTGGTAATTTTTCAGCGCCGCTTAATGGAGTGTCCATTTCAACGGTGGAAGAAGAGAGACGTTTTCAGTTTGCCTCTGAATGTTATATTATGTTGCTTTTTATCGAACGTCCTCTGGATGTCGATTCCAGCTGACATGCCCAAGACATTAAAAGTTCTCTTTCAGAGACGGGACTTGTTGATTCTGTTAATCTCATCCGGCATATTTGTGAGATTTTTTTGAGCATGAATGAAGGAAAAATATTCTACGACCGTATTTCGTATTTGCCCGTTACGTAATTTGTAGGTAATATACGTGTAAGTAAGTATAACAATACCTACATTGAGTATTCAATTATATTATGAATCGGTGCCATAAGGTGTCATTATTAGGTAGGTTGCACCATGTCGTACACTTAATCATTATTCGAGGACTGTCCATATAAACTAATACCCTCTCATTATGTCGTAAAGAGAAAGAGTTGTCGTTATAGTTTGTAAAAAATATATAATAATTATGTTGGTACTCATCAACATATCTAAATGTATTATAAATGTTAAAGTAATTCTGTAAATATGTAATTATTTAATAATATACCTATTATGTTTTTGATAGATAACTTTTCTGGACTTGGAAGAAAGAAAATAAATAGTACTCAATGTTTGCCATCTTTAAGAGATGATTTACAATTATGCAAATTGAAATTTATCATATGTACCTACATACCATCACGGCGCTTCCCTCGCGAAGTAGGCAGAAAGGATCGAGCGCCACTTCCTTCTATCCTTCCAGACATCTTTCGCTTCTGTCACTGTCGTACAATTCCTCATGCATGTTCTCCTGTTCAATGTACTCAACACGTGGTCGTCCTGTAGGATTTGCTTTAGATTATCATTCCATTTGATCCTTGGTCGTCCACAAAGAAAGAAGATATATTTAAATTTATTGTCATATGAGTTCGTCGGTAGCCTGGAGGTAGAGCCTCGGCCTCATGGACAAGGGGTCCGTGGTTCGATCCCAGGTGCCGGCAAACTCCCCTTTCACGACACAAGCTTTTAACTTACTGTGAAAGGTGTATAAGGTTGTATTTGGGTTTATAACAAAACCCAGATATATCTTCTTAAAAAAAAAAAATATTAAGCATTTAGAGTAAAGTGATACCGTGTTACCAAAATTGAATGGGATGTTTAAAAAAAATGATAAATATTAAAATTAATTAACAAATTATGAAAAAGTTTTAATTTTCATCAATATTTGAAATTACTCAGAAATGCTTAACATTTGCTTATTTCGATTTTTTTTAATGATAATTATTTCCAGAGCGAAGCCGGGTTTTAAACTATATAAATATAAACTCGCTAAAGCCTATGCTCCATTTTGTAATATTGTATTTTTTTTGGTAAAACCAAATGTTTGCTGTCATTTCTGTGATAATGATGAAAAATCGAAAAAAAAAAAATATAAAAAACCGATAGTAAATTATATGGAAAGTAATGATATTTGTGCCTACATCAGATATAAAACCACTCACTTTGAGCGTAAATGTAAAAATGAATAAAAAAAATGCTGAAACTCATATAACATACTTTGTATTTTAATCTGATTTCATATGATTAAGTTTGTACTTTCTCCTTACAAATGCATCTAGGTAAATTACGCCAACAGTTGTGTGAGGAGACTGTTTATTTTACTCGATATTGTACCTATATACCTACTTCCGTGAAAAATTTATGATTTAAAAATAATACATTCAGATAGGTTGGCTTACCTCGTGACTGATTTAAAGATGTCAAATATCTTTATTGCGATATTTTACGAATACCTAGTGGTTCTGCGGAGTTCTTCACAAACAATATATCTCCCAGTCTTTTCTGTAAGTTTTCGAGTATCCTGTATATATCAGATATTCGTAAACATCACGTAAATATATATGTATCAATTTGTGGTATATAATAATATTATGTAAAATGTGTTCATGAAAATAAGGTTAGTAATTGCTGTGATGTTACAGTTATAGGTAGCTGTAGGAAATAAGCTTTAAAATAAGATACAAAAACTTTAAAAATGGTGAATATTTTTTACACCACTTATTCACATACATAGGTGCACAGTATAATCTTTAAAGTGACATTTCAAATAACGATTGTTATCCTTCATGTCTTCACTGCTCAAACTTTTCCATTTTGACGGTTCCAGAGGCCTGAGTCAATAACACACTTTCGCGTCACGTTCCCGCTCCGTTAGCGTTCGGGTGCAGACGATGTTGCGCCAAAGTGTTAATTTTCGTAACTATTGTGTATCTTAGCAACGAAATTGACACTTGCTTGCAACTTTGTCTATACTCGAACGTTAACGGAGCGGGAACGTGACGTGAAAGTGTGTTATTGACTCAGGCCTCTGAGACCAACACGATCTCACTTCTTTTCATAGATTTTTTATCATAATTATGGTAAATAATAATTCAATGCTTTTTTCTCACTACTGTGATCCGTCCATCTGATTAATATAGCTTATTATGTAATACCCCTCTACTTTTATTTCGTGAAGAATGTCCAGTTTATATGTTGCTGAAAGATTGATGATATTATGAAGAAATTTTATTTGTATCAGCGTTATTGAAAAAAAAACTTCATACGCGCTAACCATCAAAACTACCAGTGATATAATATTATTTTTAGTATGAGTGAGTGTAACAGTTTTCTAAAGGTTTAATATACGAAATGACTAAGCATATTTTTTTCCAAGAACATGAAGAAAATAATATTACCCATCATGTTTACTAGGTAGTAGTTATAAGTTTTTCTTCGCGGTTTTGCGACGTGGGTGAATTTTAATATTAGGTAATTTTAAATATTGTCCATTGATCGTGCGAACAATATTAGGAAAATATTGCCATAAAAATATAAAAATATTCATACGAGTATAATATGTAGGTATTTAATAATAATAAAACGGAATGGGGAACTTTCACAAAAAAATTAGCTTTAAAAATATTATTACCAAAAATTATAAAAATAATGGGACATTTTATTTTTAACATATGCATTTCATAGTTTTCCATCACCAAAATGCAATTTTCACACTTCGCCGAAACAAGGTCCACAATAGGTGTGTGATGTCACCAGGCGGTATAGACAGACTACGAGTCAAATGCGTGCCAATACAACTTACCGCCTAATGACGTCACAACGGGATTATTCAATGACAGAGCGTTTAGCATTTTGACAGAAAATATGGATTTTTTTAATGAAAACAATGAATGCAAAGTTTTATTTTATCGTTTCTTATTATGATATTCGTAATCAGCGTAATTTTATTAATATAAATATGACCATATTTCCAAATTTCGAGCAGAACTTAAATGGCAAACATACAAACAATCCCGCGATCTACATATACTCTACTTTCTGTACAACATCCTAAAGCACAATTCCCCTCTTTTACCTTTTTAAGCGTTTTGAATACCTGTCTTCACATGGACGTCCTCTGAGATCTCAGAATAACCAGTTACTTGCCGTCCCTGCCCACACCACAACCTTCTTCAGTTCATCATTTACGACCCATGCAATTAGAATGTGGAATAATCTACCTTGCAATATCAGAAATTCCTCTACGCTACACGTTTTTAAGAATAACCTAAAATCCATAGACTTATCCTAAAAAGTTCCTCCCCGTGCCTTTATCCTTCATTTTATAGTATTTATTAGAGGAAACATGACACATATTTATAATGTTCTACTTAGGACTAAGAATGTAATTAGTTATAATTAAATTTAGTATTAGGTAACTGTTCACATTTAGTATTAATTGCACATTGTCAACATAGTATCACACATTATTTTGGTTAGCTGGAAGATATTGCCTCCAGGCAATAAGCTCGCCAATTGCTCATGATTTTTTTTTTCTGATCAATAAAGTGTTCTTATTATTATTATTATAAATTGATAACACTTATTCATATTCCTCACACATGCATGTTCCCCATTACTTTAATTATTGGGTTGATTTGATTGAATGGATTTTGGAAACAATCAAGTGTTATACGAATTGTATGAAAATTAGGTTATTTGAAATAAATGATTTAATTATTTTCAACAGAAATTTACACATCCTCATGTTCTACGTGAGTAGGCAATTTATTTTTAATAAATAGTTTTTTTCCTTATGGCATAGCATCCTACAGGGATGATTAACAAATAGTAATACTCATTAGGGTGTGTCGCTCTCCATACAAAAAAAATAAAGTTTATTTTATTTTAACTCCTTAGTACTCAAAAGTTGTATGATGTTACTAATGACAAGAAAATACAAAAAAATGCTACTCCCAACATCATCTTTAGCCTCCTCAAGCAGCATGAAGTTTTGAAAAAAAGGCAAAAAACGTTTGCTCTTATAACGAAAATAGAATAAACATTGAATCATTACGATGCTATGTATTAGTGATTTTATGTAAATAAGAGTCAGTTTAAGATAATTAAAACAAAAATAAGACGACATGCATTATATTTGTTTATAAAAAAAATATTTGAAATCTTTCTTAGAATTGAATTTTGGCATCATATTTCTTGAATGTTGCCTGGCACAAATAAAACCTTCTCGAGCCTTGTGACCAGCAACAGAACTAGATGCTTCTGTAGTTAATTTAACACATCTCTCCACTGATTGTGTATATGGCATGGAAATTTGGGAAAGTTAAACATTTTAATGTAACCTTCAGTTGAATTTTTTTTCAAATCGTCAGTACTTATTGTACTCAAAAGAGGAGATGATGTGAGAATTAATGATGGTTTTTGCCAGTCAATCAATTCTATGTAGCTGTTGCAATCGAAGTTAACTTTTGGAATACCAAATTCTCGTATACCCGGAGCTTCAATGGAGCGAGCTTTCAAGATCCTTCGACAACTTCCTTATTCTCTTATCATTATCACTTAGCATAGCTATTATTATATTCTCTGGATTTGCAAAATAAGCATTACGTTGAATAACAGGATCTATTATTGCTTTTAATTCTGCTGGAAGGTATCGTGATGAACGAATTATTTTCCATAAATTAACTGCCCCATCTTTACAACATTTATTACATTTTATTGTAAACCATGAAGGTGCATAGACTTTCATAACAAAAACGGCCAATATTTTCAGATTTTCACAAGGATTTTCAGTGGCGACATATAAACATAAAATCCTACTTGCAGTCGTTAACCATCTGGCATGGGACATCTTCCCTGGTTGTTTTCGGGCCAAATCATCATTCACTTTACCATTTGATACTGCTTGGCACAAAGTGTATAAATATTTTTGATCTGTGCTTAATTTATCACACGCAAGTTCGGGGAATGACGTCTCAATTGCAACAAACTCTATGACCTCCATATTTTCACAAATATTAAGATTTTTACCTATTGGTCCTGAAAAAGCTGAAGGTCCGCTAGTTGGACCATCTATCGATGATAATAAATATCGCAATGGAAGTTCAATTGCATGAAGTTGACAGATGAGCCATTGTAATGGTTTTTCAAGTCTCTTTTCTAGTCTGGAAATTATTCCATTTTTCCTTCCTGTATTAACATTCGTTCCGTCACAGCCGACAGCGCAAATTTCTTCTAAGGATATTTTCTGATCTGTTAGAAAGCGAAACAAGGAGACTTCGACATCTTTCGCTGTTCCTGATGACGGAGTTATATGTCCCAGATAAATAGATCCAGGCTCTTGCACGAGTGTACCATGTTCCTCAATTTTAGATTGTCGGTAAAACTTGTTTCCTTAGATGGTTTTATCCTTTCTTCCATCAAAGTATAAACCTTGAACGCTCATGATCACTCGATTGAGCAATAAGAAATCTCTCGTTCGTTTTCTGGCTCTCCGCAATCTACTGTGATCTATGATATCTTCTTTCAAAATCGAAGAAGCGATGGCAGCTCCAGCTCCGATACGCCATACCTATCGCAGGTTTGAGACAACTTGTCAAGGTTTTTTTTCGTCTTAGCGTTTTCTTTTTTATTAGGGAAAGGTAAGCTACAGCACTGGAAATCTTCATCTTCCTGAGTCATACTTAAGTCTGGTTCAGAATCACTTTGGTATAAAGGTGGCGTTATCATCGTCAAAGGTCCTGGTTTACTCAGTTTTTCCGCTGTCTTTTGCACTTTTTTAATTTTTTTTGTAACTTTTGCGTAGCAACGATGTCGATACTACCTATAAACATTTGTCGTTGACTGCGTTGGTCTTCTAAAAATAAACGCCCTTGTAGAGGTATTGAATTTTGTTTCCCACATTTACATAAAGAATAATGTCTACATTTGCAGGCTGCAACATCAAAAAGGCTAAGACTGTTTAAAATAAAGTTCTCGATTTTATCCATGTATGCTCGACTTTTGTTTTTTCTATTGAAATTTTTCAATAGCTTCTTGTAATCAGTGTTGTATGACATTATCATTTTTATTATTCTTTGCGCTGAAAGCACGAGAATAGAAGCCTTTTTCCAAATTTCAATCAACATACGCGTAACGCTCGTAGCTATATCTCCTGCAGCTGGTTCTTTCGATGAAATCTGCTTCATTTTATATCTCACCCACTCGTAATGTTTGATAACATTTTCATACGTCGGCGTCGGCAGCATATTCCAGTTGCATGTTATTTCTTCCGGAAATTGGTTGAAAATACTTAATTGTGTGGTCAGTCTGGTATCTTTACGCTTTGACATTGTAAGATATTGTAGAAGTAGGTACTTAACTAATGTTAAATCACTTAAAAAGGAAACACAGAACAATACTCGTACACGACTGCAACCCACGACCGAAACCGAGCGACTAATTTTTACGACTGATGAATAAACGACGGTAGTGCGAGAGTAAGGATGCGGAGGTGGCGCGAGGTTGTGAAGCAAGACATGAGAGACTGCGGAGCTTCCCCGGAGGACGCACAGAATAGAGCCGAGTGGCGGCGAAAGACAAAAATGGCAGACCCCACCATCATGTGGGATTAATAATTGCCCAGGGAGAGAGAGAGAGAGTGCGAGAGTAAGGATCATTAGTGGATAATTTATAATTATATTTTTTTATCATTTGATTATACTATTTGCAATCAAATTAACAAGAATATTTTAATAAAAAAATATTATAAAATTTTTTTACAAGAAAAATGTATAGGGCAAAATTTCTATAATTTATCGTTTTTCGCCAACTTCTGGCCATTTGAGGAGGCTAATGGAAGTTCCCAAAATTAAAAAAAAAATATCAGTTAATATTCTGTTGAGAAAAGGCAACTTTTGATGCCTAAGGCACTTTGAAATTCGAAAGTTGAAAAAATCGACACACCCTAATACTCATTCAATATTTGCAGAGTAGATATATCAATTATATAGATACGTACAATATTGGCACTTTTTTACCTACAGCCTGGGTACCTACCTACTACGTATGACGGTAAACTACACACCTGTGTGATAATTATGTAGCATATTATTAATAAACCCAGTATATCACAGCACAAAATATAGTACCAATGTAGACATGTAGGTATGTTTTGGTTGCAGATTACCACTTCATTGAGACCTTATAGGTCATCATTCGCACGATGTTCAGGTTATCGAAACAGGTAAAGATCCGTTTATACCATAAAAACAAACACACGTAACCGCCGTGTAAGCAAAACAGTACAGTTGCACTTCGATTTTACTTTTTTCAGAATTTTGGAATGTTGTATTCATTTGTATTCTGGACAATACATATTTCAACATTATGTTTTTTTATTATTATTGGAAAACATTAAAGTGTCGTTTACGTGCCAAAGCACCTCAAGGATACTGTACAATTCATCAATTCTAGGACTTTAGATCCACGTCATAATTATGTGCCAAATCATTTATTTTATTAAAACAAGGATAGACGGGGTAAGGCTACTCAAGGACACTGTATGTACCTACAATTTATCAATTATAGGATATTACATTTACCTTCTTAACAATAAAAAAATAATAAATAGTAAATGCAAATAAAAATAATAAAAGTTAATCGTTTAGATTGGAACGAATGTAATGTAATCAAATTGAGCCAGATTTTTAAAACTATTATATAATTTGTAAATTGTAGGTTCCTATGTACCTTTTTTCTCTTATTATTTAAGTATATTTAAATTTCTAATTAAAATGACACTAGGAAATAAATATTTTTAATAAACAGTTACACAATATAGAAATCGATCCTTTATTGAACAAACGTTACAATGGTTCAACCTATCAATATTATTTGGTTTCAGTTACTACCATCAGCAAAACATTAATAAATTGAAGTGTTAGTGTATAGTTTTATATGAAAATCACCGCCCGCATGTTTTGCATATAATTATCGATATAACATAATTATTGCCAAGTGATTTTGTGGTGTGGAGAATATTTTACAAAAGAGTAAAAGTTTCGACAGTTTTTGAACTTACGAAGAGTCAAACAATTCGGCTCGGATGAGTAGGTACTCATCGTATTTTTTAAAATATCTTTATGTGTGATTAATTTACCCAAATACCTACCTACATCCCTAATATTTTTATACAAAGCAGTAATATTTACCATAGTAAATAAGTAATTCAGCAGCGAGATTCGAAACACAGATCTTTTGCTCAGAATTCGAAGAATCAACTTTTAAACACCCGACGGTAGGTTCATATATTATGGGTAAATAAATCTATAGGTATAGATAAGAAGCATGTATTTAATGGATTTCCGTAAGGAACAATGGAATTTTTTTTTTTCAAAAATCACTATACTTATGAAAAGAATATAATAAGTCTATCCCACCATAGCATATCCCACATGTAGGGAAGACAACAGATCAGCTGAATGTAATAAACATGCAAGTTGTCCTCTCCGTGTCGGGTGGGTGGCAAACCTAATCGCTAATAAAGATTTATTGATATCAATATTTTAATTTTTAGCTATGTATTTGTTTTTAATAATATATCTTGATTAGCAACAACAAGGATAATTGTAGGAAAGCGAGGGAAATAGATTATTTCTATATATATTTTTAATTGTAATTACTGCGTTAGAAAAAACATACTTCGACAAAATGTATCGATTTTGCGCACCTATTCGTATTTCATTGTTGAATTATTTTTTGGTAACTTACAAACCATCAATAAATTCAAAGGTATCCGTAAAGGCAATATTATTTGAAACTAGCAAAAACGTGATAGAAAAAAATATTTTTCATTCGATAATACGAGTACCTACCTATATTATACTCTATAAAGTAAATTTGAATTTAAAAACGTCGAGTAAAAATACGTTCATATTTTAGGCACAAATTACCGTGAAACAATACTTCTAACGCAAACAATTATTATGTAGGTATGTATGTTTTAAAAAATCCTGTTATGAAAACAATGTATTTTTCTGATTGTGCGAGTATTATTAAAAAGTACAGATGTAGGTAGGTACAAATTATTATTTTGATATAGGTATTTATAACAAAAATATTTTGTTGTATCCTTGGAATTTGTACACCTTGCAAAGACCTATTGTTTTGTAAACAATTTTTTCCGCGGAATATTTTTTCGTATGTGAATTTCATAGGATTCTTTAACATACGGTATGTGTGATTTTTTAATACAAGATTGTTTTATTTTAAACCTACATATGTAAGAATTTCTTGTTGTTGTTGTCGTGAAGAAATTGTGAGGTTTCTTATTGTGAATGAAAATGATCTCATTTCTTGTTACTTGTTTGATACAAAAAACTCATAGATGTATTGTTTAGGAGTAATCAAGGTCTCAAGAATTTATTTGAAGTAAAATAATATCAAAAGCAACAACTAAATACATTCTGGTTTCCAATATGCTCGATTTAATCGTAGACGAAACTAGCAAACTAATTATTTCATATTGTGCATCTTAATTAATAAAGGATAGCATTAGCCTTTAGCTGTAATGACCCTAGCAAAAATCGTCTTATTGTCTTTATTAGAGGTAGACTCCACCACCGTGTGGGACTAATAATTGCCCAAGGAGAAGAAGAAGTCTTTATTGTCTATTTGCGGTTAAATTTAATAATGGCGGCCAAGAAGATTTTTCTGATTTCCTGTTACCAGGCTTGTTTTAGAAATGTGAAAGCTCATGGAAATAGAGAAGAAGGATTCTTTTGGAAATCAGCACAAATCAGGATTTTACAAATAATGCTATGTTCTTCAGATATGATGACAGAAAAAAGTTTTTATGTGTTGATATAAATTAATGTTTAATACACCTATATGAACCGTAGGCAAAATAAAATGTCTTGTATTGGCAGAATAAACAGCTAATCACTAGAGTGAGAAGTCATTTTGTTTAGATGTTAGCCTATGTCAATTAATTACAACGTCTGGGATTGTAATTTCTAATCGGTACACAGGATAAAAAATAGGAAATATAAAATTTAATCACACACCACTGACAAAAAAACGACGAACATTAACAAATGATGTTGACCAAAAAACAACAACACGTTTGTGTAATAGGTTGCTGTTACATTCAGTAGCGATATATAACTCAGACTTATCTCGACGTCCATCTAAAAACTTAATTAATGGTTTTGCCAATAATAAAATTTAATAGTTTAATAGTTCATCCTATTCGAGTTTATTTTGTATTGTACACTAATAATACTTGGAAATGAAAAATAATATTATTATGAAGATGTTTGTTTATCCTTGCATTTTGATGGCGGTGCTACTTACTAACTTTAAGGCAATGAAAACAGTAGCGGATTATTTTACATATTATAGGTAGTAATTTGCATTCTCGTTTTGAATTGCAAATTAGTTTGACATTAATTAACAACTTCATCTCACATCACACGTGCCGTCCTCTTAAAGTCGAAAACCTTTAAATCATCCCCGGCATTCGGACTTGATTACGCATTTTTTTCATATATTTTCGAGAATTTCTAACTTCAGCATGTCATACAACGATTAAGTCAACTTTTTGAGTTGGCCGTTTTGGTTTACATGTTCAAATCTATCTGAAATAAATAATTAAAGAAGGTTTTAATATCAACATTATTTTTATTCTCCTGCAGCTACGTCAATGATATAATACATTTTCATAAAATTAGGAGCCTATTTTGGGGGACTGTACAGCTTTTTAGAGAAACCAAGTAATAGATCAGGAGTGACTGACATTACGAGTATTCATAGAGTGGTAATGTTATAATAGTCAATCACGAGCGAGACATGTTGCAAGGGTCACGAATGTATAAGAGAAGAGTTCATTTGGAGATAAAACAAAATAGGAGAAACCTTTACACCATAGTCTGATGATGTTGTAGGCGAGTACATAGTGAGAGCCGGGTTTGTGCTGCAGGTGCATACCTATAGAAGTACCTACCAAATTGGTATTGGTCAGTTTTGCTCCTCTTGGTTGTTGTTACAAGTGCTTGCCTACTGATGCTCAGATATACATATTATATATATTTTTTTTAATATTATTTGCAGTATTGTGAGACTGTTCCATATGGATACCTACTATTTTGGTTGTCTATATATATATGTAGTACCTAGGTACCTATACTTTTGTTTTGATAATATCTGGTTGCTTTTTTTTGTTATCACTTGGGTTATAAATATGAATAACTTAACACCAAATAATATGTTTGTATGTTTATATATGTTTATATCTTGTAAATGGCAATGTTTGCCGTGAATTGAATAGTAAATAAATAAATAAATAAATAAATAAATAAAATAAATAAATAAATATAAAAAGAATTGCGGGTGAAAGGTTGCAAAACCCAGAACCAACGGAAAAACCAAGTAAGTGGCTGGGGAGGCTTTTCCTTGCGTTCCACAGCGGACGGAGACGGCCTATTATGTCAAATTAGTAAAATGATTATTATCAAATCCTAAATCTATAATGTACCTACCTATATCCAATTTTGTGTAAAAACAGAATTACTTACGTAATTCGAGAATCAGCTCTTTCCATTTCATTTGAGTAAACTTTGACACAAAGTGCAGTTTGGTGTTTACGAGTGAGATAAAGGTTCAATGTGTTAATTAATTTCATGGTTTAATTAATTGTACTACCTCTGTAGAAGGACGTACATAGTAATAAAATGTAAGTATTTATGTACTTATCACCTGATCGTGGGACCGTCGGGCTTAGAACCCGATACCTCAAACACCTGTCATCACATCGGACGACCAGTCACACAACGGCGAAGTAGCCAAGTAGCCACTTTTTTACACTCAAACTTTTTATTAATTTTAACAACAATGTAGTTTTTAGTTTTTATTGTATTTATTTATATTCCGTGTTACAGGTGTCTTGGGGTTTATGAGATTGCTGTATGGTTATTTTCATAATTTTTAATGTTTTTATTATAATTCGATGTTAGTTTTAATTAATAATTGATAAGGGATGGTGTTTTTTTCTATACTGACGTTTTGAAAAAATATAAAGAATAGAATAGATATTTAATTTTTTTATTGATGTTCCTTTCAAAGTACCCATGTCTAAAACATTCAAGATTAAATTAAGCGATCAAGTACAATTTGTATATAAATGCGAGAAAAATATTGTTCTTGAATAATTAGCTTTTTTAGTTGATATAAATTAAATGCGATGATTGTATTTCGATATGAAAGTATGCATTCAGCGATGAAATTGACCACGAACGATTGAACGTTTTAAGGCTTTTAAGTACTGTACTATATACTATACTATACCATCACGGCATATCCTACAAGTGGGGTAGCCAGCAGACCAGCTGCATATAATAAACATGCAAGCTGTTCTCTCAGTGCCAATATACGTGGCAAACTTGATCGCTGAATTTAAGATGTAAAATGTCTTAATTTTTTCGAACACCTGCCTTTTACAGGACACTCAAAAACTCACGGAGAAGAATGGGAGACCAATTCTTTACCGGGTGCTTCAAGGGATAAACTTTTAATTACTTCTTACCATAATATAAAGTACTCAATTACAAAGATGCGTTTCGTTTTCTGACTAGTATTGATTACATAAAATGTATCGTAAAATATTCGGACATAGAAATCGTAATATATTTTGTTGTATATTTTTACCAAGCTTTAATCTATTTGGCGAATCCTGTAAGCGCGCACCACGTCTGGAACATGTAAAGGAATATTATTCTAGTAGGTAGTATCTTGTGTTATAGAACACCCAGTGAAGTTACTTCGAGATAAAATGAATATTATATTATTACAATGTAGAAGGTAGGTAGGTTCATTTTGTACGTGGTTTCTAAAGATCATGTTTTGTATCATCCAAAATGTATTCAATACGAACTTAATATGGACGTATATAAATTGCCAGGTGTCAGGTTCGTTTATTAATATGCATAACGTGTGAAGTAAAGGTGAAATATTTAATTAAATTTGAAGTTAAAATAAGATCGGGCAATTCTTGTGAATTTATCTTCTTGGTAGGTAGGTGCTAGGTAATAGGTGTCTTATACACTATGGCTACGGAATAATGAACTCATTTGATTAATTTACAAAGGTACGCTAAAAAGCACTTTATTATAAAATCTCATCTTTGAAATTATTCATCTACCTACCTATAATATGCTTCTTTATAATAAAAGCTCTTTCTTGTTGTAGTAGAGTATCAGATGTATATACCTATGTGTTATATTCGAACATTAACAACTTTATTAAAGCTTTGAGATTTGGTGTACCTGTATGTTAGACGACGGATATGAAATACTTATTTATTTCAAAGAAATATTGAATGTTCATTTAACATAAAACTTAAAAAAGGTCAGTTAACTTTTGTTCTTCTTTACCTTTGCTGCAGAGGATACAACTTATATTATATTCTATTTTATTAAATATCAAGTCTTATCTATACACACATTTTTTATTTACTTTATTTGAATGATTAATATTCATATGTACTAATAATAGAAAATCGTTAAGCTGGATAAAATAAAGTCCCGTAAATAACAGCAATCGTAATCTGGAACAAAATAATACTAGAAACAACAGCCAATTTACCATACCTACTTAACTGAAAGGCTTGGAGATCCATTGTTTTGAAAATTTGTATAAAATTTATACATGCCGTTCAACAATTGGAAGTCAGTGAGTAGGTACCTATTACTGTAAGAATACTATGAATTTATTTAATCTATTTCAGATTAAATTAGTTCGATAGGAAAATATAAAAATTCTTTCTCGTGCGTCTTTCACAACTAGGTATTTAGTCTAATATTGGAATTTCTAAATTCTTTCAGCTAAGTACTTGCCTGCGGTTAAAAATCTTTTAGCTTAAACATCTGTGGAGGTAGTGGATTATAGTCAATATAATCGTGAAGACAGGTTATTATAATGTCATATGTGATCTGCTTTTTATAGCCTAAAGAATGAAGAATGACAAATTGTATGTTATTATAAAGACCTTATGTCTCGGCGGCTACACGATTCCTTCCTTACTTCAATCAATATCACGTTATTTCCCCTAAATATCTTACACAATAAAAGCATTTTATAGATTATAAAGGAACAACTTAATAACATCTATTTTTATCACAAGAACACGGCATGTTTGAAAGCTTTTACACATTTTCACGGCTAAGGGTATGTTATTTGATAAAAACTAAGGTATTAATCTAACTTTATTATAATAGAAATGCCACAATAGTACATAACACCTCGGAGATCCGTATACCTGTTGATCGAATTTAGAGTTGGAAAAGAATATAAAATGCAAATAGCGAATATGTTAGAACAGGATGGGTTTATCAATGTGTAAATAAAAGTTATGATATTTGTGTTTTGAGGTAATGTAGACTACCCAGCTGTTGAAGAAACAATTAGCGACACACACATTACATTATCACTTCCTGAGACATGTTATATAATAAAAATGTTCCGAAGAAATCCTTTTCTTGTAACAATTGTATCACAACTGAGTAAAAAGGTATCCGAAATAATTATTGAACCTGTTTTCCATTTGTTGAATTTGGTATCATCTTTCCATAAGGGGGCAATATATCTATAGTATGCACAATTATTGTACGAGTACAATTCCGTTTTTTTTTTGTATTTAGTCCGTTTTAAAACCGGTAGTCAGGAGTGATGATGAAATGAGGAGTTTCGATGGCGGGAGGGGCAGGCGTGGTCACGGACCACTGTTTGACATCCGGCCTGTGAGACCGACCAATAAAATACGTCGAATAGAGTCTATTTGCATATTTGCACGATTAATATATCAAGGTGAGGAGTGCTCTTATTGTCAGTCGTGCATGAAAAAACACTCACTTCATTATGCGGAAGAAGAGGCGTTTTGTTTTGAACCAAAAGGGGAAAACGAATATAGAATAAGAGTCCATACATACAAACTATAAGACAATGAATGAAATTAGATGCACCCACATCATGGTACAGTGGAGACGTGTTGTTGTTTTTTAATTTTATAAATTTGTCTTTTGTGTTGCGGGTTTCGTTTCTCCTGTCCATTATTCTATTGTAGATATAAGGCGTAGAGCCATTTTGTTTGACATTATATTCTCTGTTACTGAATTCAAAATAAAACACCGATGCAATGGAGAAAATTGTGGATACATACCTTTACATTTATGTAGATAGGTACCTATATCTCGTGATGGTCTCCATTTTTAATTGGTCGAAAATCGTTGATATTAATAGAAAAAGTGTTATAGGTAGGTACACATGAATCATATTTGAAGATCATCTAAATAATATTGTCATAGGTCACCTAAAATTAAAACATTGACTATAGGTACATAGTTGTTGGGTTAGGATATTTCCACATTTCGTTTAGAAATATGTGTTATTTGTGACCTAGTATTGTACATTAGTACCTATCTAGGAAAGCTATATTCTTACTTACTTTAATTTGAAATTCATCATAAAATAATTATTAAGTTATTTCTGATAATATGTATGTATACTGTATTCAGTACTAATAGTTATGCCGATATGTATATTCGATATCTACTAATAGTTATGCCTTAAAGATCTTCTCCATTTCCTCTATTCCTTTTCCCTTTCTACGCATGTTCTATGTGTGCTTCATTTATTTATTTTAGATACATATTTATAGTTAAATATAATTTATAATTCAGTTTTTTTGCTTAATAATTTTTTTGTTGGCAAAAAGAAATTGCATTTGCGATGTCTGTTTTTTTTTGTACCTAATCATGTAACATGCTTGTACACAATATTATGACAATAAAGTTTTTTTATTTTTACTTTTAATATTTCGCGGGAAGGAAGTGAATTTGTTTGACTCGAGACCCAATATAATGGGTCGATTTTAAAGAGACCTCTATGCTACAATTATTAAGAGATCCTAATCATTCGTATCCGAGTAGAGGGCCACTGATCATAGGATGAAATAGAATAAACAATGAAACATCTCCATACATACTGTTTTATGTCCAAGTGTCTACAGTAAATTATATAGGTAGATACCAAAATACCTATTTCTACCTATTATTATTAATTTGATATATTTTGTCTATTGTAAAATGAAACAAAGTATGTAATATCTTTTTATTATTATTGTTTTTATTCTTTCCAGTCATTATTTTAATTTATTGTAGCCTCCGTTGGCCGCCGCGACCTGTTTTGGAACTGCTATGCTGTATACACATGTTGAATATTTTGTCGAAATTATTGCTCTCGACCCGTCAACATTTTTTAAAATTATTTTATTTAATTTTTTGGTTCGATCGATTACACTCAATGCAATCAATATACCTACAGAGGGCGAGATTTCTTCCAACTAACCTTAAGTTGCACAAATAGGTATATTAGGTATGTAAGTAATTATTAATTTATTCTTAACACTATATGAATAAAAGTAATGTAGGTACCTACTTTGGTTTTTGATCTATTTGGAGTAGCCAGAAAATTTCGAAAAAGCGATGGCTGGAGGTTTTCGGTAGAAAGCGCAATGAATGCGCTTCTTACCTAATTATAACAAAAGTAAGAAGATAAAATGCATATGTCATATATGTATACATATGTAGTGTTGTTTTTTAGTGTTGGTGTCTTTTTTGTTTTCAATAGTGTTACTGTTCTGTGATGTTTTGCTCTGGTGTCATATGTTTTGCTATAATATCAAATAATTAATTTATGAATTATTGTTGTAATACTGCACGCCTCTGACACCAGCAACCTTAGTTCCTGTTTTGAGGTATTGTTTATTATTGAATAAATTGAATGTTTAATAAATAAATTGAATGTATGAGAACAAATAGGATAAACTGTATGTCTATTGCCGTGATGGTATCTCATAGATATATAATTTAAAAAAAAAAAAAACTACTCAGATTTGTAATAAATACGTTTTTACCCAACCTGAACGTTCTAAAAATGGTATACTTTATTTAAAATAAGAGTGTATTCCTATCTACCTCAAGTCAGCAGACGAATATATACTATTGGATGGATAAAAGTCCGCATGGCATCTTTAAAATCATTCTAAATTCAAATTCAATATTAATGCAACACTTTTTATAAAATATTAGATATGTTAAATGTGTAATAGTAAACTTGTATATATCTGAACTAGGTGTTTATGGCACCAACAATACTTCATTCAGTAAAAAGTTTATGGACATAAGACATCTAATTATTTTTTCTTTTCTCATTTGACATTTAAAGACGCCTACTTCTCGAAGTATTCGCACGTGTAGTCGTAGAAACATAAAAAAAATCAACAATGATTTTCCATCCAAAACATTCCAAGAACAAAATATGTTATTTAAAAGACATATAATTTCTTCTGACGTTTGATATTAAATATAATATGTATCAAGGGCGTTCTCGGGATATTCTCTTGGTGGGACAGCAGTTTAATTTTTTTACTATCACAAGTATCAACTGTGTGCACTTTTTTTATTTATTAACACGTTTCACGATTTGGTAATTTGGTAGTCGCCAAATTTTCATTTAGATATCATCATTATCATCACCTTCAACGCTCCACTCGGGAGCACAGGGCAGAAACCAGCCTCCTCCATTCAGAGCGTCTCTAATGCTAATCGCCTCACCTCTTCCCACTACATTCTCTGTGCTCTGATGCCGTTTTCATAAGAACAGTGTATTGCGAAAGAGGGACGTCTGGGCTGACGGAACCCTTGCGGATGGAAGAACAGTGCTCTTTTTGGTCAACTTTCATTGGAAATTCTCAGAACATGACCCAGCCAGGACCACCGTCTCTCCTGTATTACGAAGATAATATGTAGATCTCTACCGGGTGCGTCGGCACACAGCATCATTTGTGACATGTCCATACCATTTTACATCCAAAGGTATAGGAATCTGAAACGTTTCACGATATCCTCGTTTTCAATCAACATCTTAAGAACTGCCTTATATTATTTATTCTGAATTCTAGAAGGGGGGAGGGGGGATTCTGCCCCAGTTTGCCCCCCACTGAGTTTCACTCATGTATTGTATCTGCTTAGATTTGTAGATACTGCGAAATTGCCTTTATCATTATATTTTTTACCTTTCTTTTGATCTGCCATTTCTATTTTTGTTCTTCTTTCTTACTTGTTAAACTTATATGACATGATTCGATGTACCATACCACTTAGTGTGTGCCATAGTAAAAAATATTATATTCAACTTTTGCTAGAACAATAACCTTTGTTTCTTATGATTTCATTTCACAAACTTAGTATCAAACATGGGCATTAAAATATAAAGTTGACACGTGATTTACACCAACTGACAAGGTGGAGCCTACACTGAGAAAAATACTCAAAACGAATCATTGGTACGGTACTATCAGATTAGGACCAGAGATCGTACAAACGATTCATTGGTATAAATCTATAATATTAACTCTTCGCAAACAAATCATTGGTAAATTTACCAACAATTTGTTTGCGAAGAGTTAATATTATAGATTCGTACTAATGAATCGTTTGTACGATCTCTGGTCCTAATCTGATAGTACGTACCAATGATTCGTTGTGAAATTTCGTTAGTATTTTTCTCAGTGTAGCCCAGATTTTTTCTAGATAGGTACTTAAACGTATAAAAAAGTACGAATATTAATTTCAGGTCTACTGGTTGTCCCACTTATTTGAAAATATAATTATATTTAGATTTACCTTCCTATATAAAAATAATTACATGAGATAATAATATATTCTTAACTACAGATAAAAATTATAGCTATAGTGAAGATTTTACCGCAGTCAAAATTGGTTATTGATGTTATGGATAGTGACTTTGAAATTTTATCTATAACATCACGGCTTATCCCTCAAGTAGACTAACAGCACGTAAGGAACATGCAGGTTATCTTCTCTGTGCCAATAATAATAAAAAATACATACATCCAATTTCTTCCCCTTGTCCTAATTGGGTCGGGGGCCCATTGCGCCTAGGTACCTCCTACAGTACCAGTACCTCCCTATCCACCGCTGCTTCCAGGACCTCTGACCACCTAAAAAAAAATACTCAAGATAAGACATACTTATCTTAATGCTAAAATTGAAGAATCAAATTGAAAACTTTTTATATAATGTCTAATTTCGAACATCTTCACTTAGGTATGTATATTCTGGATTAGAAGTGCACTGAACAATAAATAAAAGATAAATCGTATTTTTTTATTCACAACAATTTATGAACTAACAACATACAGAACACGGATATTCGTAAAAGAAAAATAACGAGTCTAAAATTTAAATTTGTGTTTTATACCCACCTTTCTCTCTATCTGGCGAGGTGTCATTGGAATGTTTATTGACTTGATTCTTGATTCGTGTGATACTAATACTAAAACTAAAACTATACACAACATAATATACCAATAAGAGCTAAGAAATCAACAGAACTAAAAACAACACGAGAACTTGATGATTGAGATGCCCAATAGAAATATTTTGGAATACTACCATTTACATTATTGTTATATTGTCTTGACTTTGAAATGCTGTCTTTGTTTTAATTTATGTACCAGAATAAAGTATTCAATATACCTACTTGTAATAGTAAAATGTATTGTTATAAACTTGACGATTTTAAATTCGCATTATAAAGTTTACAGAGAGATACATCTACAACTAAGAATACTATTCTTAATTTATATGAAAGCTATCAGGTAGTGGGTTAATGTAGAAAATGGCACGGTGATTGTAGGATGTTTTTATTTTATTTAACTGACTAATAATACAAAAGTTTGTCAAGTTAGAAAATAGAATCTAAATTTGAAATTTTACCATGGAATGAGAAAATCGATACAGAATTTCAATATTATAATTATTTAATGTTTGTTGACTTAAGATAAATATTTGTGTATAAAAAATGTTTCATTTACGTATTCAACTATAATAAAAAATATTTTCACATAAAATACGTATCTATCTCTCTACAGGTCAATTAGTTATTAAGTGAAGATTTTTTCTCTTTCTTCCTATTTTCATATTCTCAAATATTCAAAATGCACTGATCTTTCGTAAACGAGTGGTTAGCATTGAAAAATAGAATATATTTAATATGTATGAAATTCGCAGTGTTTATATTTAATCCAAAAATAAAGGGATCTACATGAAAAGTCACGGCATATCACACAAGTGCGGTAGCCAGAAGGCCAGGCACACTTAATAAACATGGAAATTGTCCTCTACGTGTCGATAAAATTAAGATATTTAGTATGTCATGTTCGTGATATTTTACGAATACCCGTCTTTCACAGGACACTCAAAAACTTATAAAAAAAGAGTGAAGACTTATCTCTACCGGGGACTCAAATAGAAAACAAGGTTATAACTTTTCCCATACCAATTACAAATATTAAAAGAAAAAAGAGTTTGGCAGATACAAGATACATAAAATTTAAATGTATCGAATACGAAACATGACAATATATATTTTAACCTGTATGGATAAAACAACAACGGTGAAAACATCGACAATAATAAAACAAAGTGATTTAAATTCTTTCATAAGTATAATAATATCTTTATGTTTCTACTATTCTTTATATGTGTAAGCAAGTATTTATTATGCATTAATACAATATATGGATCTACATAATACTAAGAACAATATTTTCTGGAAGCCATTTGTGGGAGGGACCATAATATTATACAATATACCTATACATAGTATGCTATGTTAGATATTATTAATTTATGTTGATATTGAACGTCTCTAGATAAAACATTGAATAGAGATAGATAAATAATTTCTTTAAAGTGTAAAGGATCGATTTATCGATCGGTGATCTCAGTTTGGTACGTATGTAGATATAATATTAAAAAAAAAAATCTTTAAAATATAATATGATATCATAAAACATGAACCCGACGGTAGCCGGGAGCGGAGTAACATACATATTATTACCTATATAGTAGGTACTACATACATACATACACAGAAACAAGATTCAATTGAATTTTAATTAAACTGTCTTAAATATATATGCCCATGCGGGGAAACCCAGAGCATGGACCACATCGTGGAGCAGTGCCCCCTATATTCCTTTGACGGGGGACTGAGAGAAATACACGACGCTTCGGAGGCAGCCGTACGATGGTTGAGTGAGCTGGAAGTACGGGTTTAAGGCCATAAGAAGAAGAAGAAGAATATAATCCAGGAGTGGATAACACTCAATTTATTTATTTATTTATTAGTTTATAGCACTTTTCTAAGGAAATAAATTAAAGTATAATATTATGTACCTAGGAGTACAGTAAGTTTACATACTGACTTGTGAGATATTCCGTGATAGTGTAGATGGATGATTAGTTTATTTTTTTTTAGTACGACAATTTTTAATTAAAATTATGTCATTTTTAAAATGTAAAGCGCCCTAGAAGTGATATTATCACAACACAGCGCTTTATAGATTGTCATGTTATTTCTATTTCTTAGAATATTTAACCTTCTCAATTTCTGTTATCGATGATATGGTATATTCTTTATAGGTATGTGTCAGTATAATGAAAATATATCAGATTATTTCGTGGACCACCCGGCAAAGAATTGGTATCCCACTCTCTTCCCTAAGTTCACCAGTGTCCTGTAAAAGGCAGGTGTTCGAAAAAGTCATTTCAAATCTTAAATTCAGCGATTATGGTTGTCATCCATCTTGAATGTCTTAATTTTTTGTTGGCATGCTGGCTACTCTAGTTGACGTATATGCCGTGATGGTATAGTAGAAGTAATCAGTTGCCAAAAAATTCCTTGTCTTTAAAAGAGACATTCTCTTCATTCTTTTGTTTATTTTGAATAATTTAAGATTTGTTTTTATCTGTAAAGGTAAGGTGATTTAAGTGAAATTATACTAATTGATAGATTTAAAAAAAATCGGCATAAATTTGATGTAGATAAATTATATAAAAATATTTTTCTGGTACCTATAAAGTGAATTAATACGTACCTAATGTTTTTTATTTCGACTAAATTTAGAAACTTTATTTATTTTAATAATGGAAAACATAGGTTTTCTCAAGATAAATAATACTAAACATATAACAGTTACTATGTATTAAAATAAGCAAACAATATTTTATTCACAAAACAAAGAGGTTTAAATTTCAAAAGTTAACCGAGGGAACACAAACCAATTGTTTAGTCGAGTTTTATTAAAAATTATATTTGGTTAAAATAATTACACACTTGTATCGTAAATTAAAAGTGAAAACATTAAACTGTTATTAGAAAATGTAAAAATAATGAAAAGTCGCATCATAATCTTGAATTATGATGCCATTTTGTGAAGAATTTAAATGACCCCTTACAATACTTATAGTATGTAATATAATGCATAGTAAAGATATACATATCTATAATTATATTCTCTCTGATTTTAGGTAATGCAACCTTGACACCTGAAGACGTCTCATAGGCACAAAACTTTCGAATGATAAATTTACACATGGGTATGTTACAATTCTTGAATAAATATATTATTAATTGTAACGGCACAGACCGCGACGTTTGGAAGAGTTTGGAAGAGGCCTTTATCCAGCAGTGGAGAGATGGCTGACTAGTAGTACCTAGTAGAAGTAGTAATTGTAACGGAGAGATGCTGTAATTTAGGAATGAATGATTGAAATATAATGTGACTTCAATAAATAACATCTGTTTCGTTTTTTCTGGCAAAGAATATTCTCACTTACTCTTTCATCCATAAGATTCAATTGAATAAAAGGCATGTATTCTTATATGTGCCGGCGCACCCAGCAGAGACCTGTAATCTCCGTAATACAGGAGAGACAATGGTCATGGCTGGGACATGTTTTGAGAATCCCTAATGATAGTTGGCCAAAAAGAGCACTGTTCTTCCGTCCGCAGGGGTTCCGTCGGCCCGGGCGTCCCTCTTTCACAATACACCGTTCCTATGACAACGATATCAGAGCGCAAAGAATGTCGTGGAAAGAGGTGACGCAATTGGCACAGAGACGCTCTGAATGGAGGGGGCTGGTTTCTGCCCTGTGCTCCCGAGAGGAGCGTTGAGGGCGATGATGATGATGATGATGATTCCTATATCACATTTCGAATAAGACATTAAAAATCTTCAATTCAGCGAAAAGGTATGCTACCCATCGTGAATGACTTAACTTTTATTGGCATAGGAAGGACAATTTTTTTAAATGTAGTAAATCTACTAGCAACTCCCCTTTGGAATATGTCTTGACGGTTTAGATGGATAAAGATAGATAAATAACATTGAACTTGAACTCTTATCAATGTCCAAAAGCATTTTAACATTTAAATAGTTTTAGAAGAAAACGTTTGATTTTTTCCTGCGTCATTTATAAACTTTAGAATTTAATCAAATCTTATCTTGACGACGGCTCGAAACTTTTTGGGGAATTGTTTTAAATTCACGTTGCAAACTTATTGAGGTTTACCTATGACTATTTTTCTTCGTCTAGTTAAAATCGAAAACTTTTTTCATTGTGCACCGTTTTTTGACAATATCAGGGTTAGTACTTAAAAATAATAATTTATTGCACAAAAATCAAAAAATAGACATGGCAGAATTTAAACTAGACAAATATATTTTGTGCAATGGGCGAGTTTATTGCAGAAGCGCGATATCTTCCAAATAACCCAGTAAACAAAAACCTAATAGGAATATTATTCCAAACGATTTTGTTTCAATTGAGACACCTCTACTCATGAAACGGTGTAGGTATTGTAAAAAAACTTGTCTCGTTCATCGAAAATGATAGTGTTTTTGATCATCTATCAACTATAAAAATAAGTTTTCGTTAACTATTTTTATTAAAGTGTCACAAAACTTATTTACAATATGACAGGAAGCTTAAATTCTATATTTTTTGTTATTAATTAATGAAAAAAGAATAATATAATAAATTAACACTAAGATGTCATGAACTTGATGGCATTGACAATGAACTCGTATTTATGCAAAGAGCATAGTCACATTGTAGGTATATTTTGGTCTTTGTATTGAGCTTGTACTAGCTGAATAAACAGTGCATTTACTCACTGTATATAATTATAATGAGTTACAATCCATTGGATTGGTCTGCAACGAGTTTGGATTTTCTTCTCCATTCCTCTCTATTCTCAGCCAGTCTCTTCAGCTCTACGTATGAGCCACAGTTCATGTTCCTCTTCAGTTGGTCCATATACGCGTCTCTCGGTCGGCCTCTGCCATTTGTGCCTTCGGTCCTACCTTCCGCGATAGCGATGTGCAGTCCTGGGTGCCTGATGTTGTGGCCAATCCAGTTAGCTCGTTGTTGGCTGATTCTCTTAAAGAGTTGCCTTTTTTCGCCTACCCTGGTTAACACTTCTATGTTTTCGACGTGTTCCGACCAATAAATTTTCAAAAAATTTAATTTGGTGTAAACTCCTGTGATTTTTAATTTTTAATTTGGTATACTCACTGAGTGCAGAGATAAAATTCCATGAAATAGTAAATCAATATACTTGTAGGTATACTAAAATGATTTTAAGTAATGAGCACATTAACAATATTGTTCTAAAAAAATGCGACATATTTTATTGCATTATATTCCACATTGAATTTTGTTCCGTAGAGTACCAAAAAAAATCAACATATTCCATTACAATATTCCTCATTGAATTTTCATTCCGCTGTACACCAGGCAAAGAATTGGTCTCCCACTCTTTTCCATAAGTTTTCGAGTGTCCTGTAAAAGGTAGGTGATAACTACATGCAGCTGGTCTGCTGCCTTCCGCACTTGTGTGATACACCGTGATAGTGCAGTAGTAGTAGTTACTTAATAAGATGTTGAATATTCTATAAGACATGTTTTACAAATACCTGTTTTTTTTTACACAGTACCTACCTACCTACTTAAATACTCAAAGGAAATAGTCTATTTGAGTTTCTTTAGCTACAATTTGATACTAATTAAATCTGTGCCGATTAAGTTAAGCTTATGTATGTTGTCGATTATTGGAGTGGGAATATTTTGAACGCATAAGTAAAGTATCTAAATATCGCATTACCTAATTATCATCATTGAAACGATAGATGATAAAAGGAAACACAAAAAATGCATAATAAATTTTATATATTTAGATAGTGGCCAGTCCTAAAACAGCTTCGCAGAAATGACGATATGTAAACAACTGATCATATGTCACGATAAAAACAGAAGCCTCTAACATAACCAAATCTGACGCATTCGGTCGGTAATTAATTATTCACATTTTTATATTTACAATATCTTATTTAGGAGCGAAAATATTCATAATGTTTTATTTTATTTTTGATATCCATATATGAATACTAGTTTTGAGATGGGAGGTATTGTCATAAAAATCGTAACGTTTGTTTTGTTCTTCATTAGCAACAAAAGAAAGTAATAAAATTTGTTTTAATCTTGTTCTTAGACAATCTGCAATAATAATGAACATATTATGTTTTTAATATCGAAAAAAAAGCGTTTTGAAATTAAAAAAAAATATGTTTAATTACATGCATTTAGTCTGCTGGCTACCCACTTGCAGGGTTTTCTAAAATGGAACAGAGAGAGAATTGATATAAAAATATACTTTGGAAGTTACTTACATACAATATCATGTACCTACCTATTTTTGATTTATTTATAAAATATTATGCTACAGCCATTTCTAATTAATTATAAAATAATTCAAGCTTTTGAGCGTTTACATCGTGAAAAAACATATTATAGATTTTTAAAAATGTATAAAATAAAGCTCTGTTTTTTATTTGAAAAATATGATTATTTTGTATTCTACATTTTTATAAAATTCGATTACATAAATTGGATTGATTATATAGTACCTACAGAACATCAACTTTTCTCTGTGATGTTTTTCATTCGTTATTTTGGGAAAATATGGAGTAACCAGTGGTTATTTGAGGATAAAAGATAACTAAATTACTTTAATTCCAATACATAGAAAGAAATTCAAAAAAAAATATTTTAAATATTGTTAGTATTGTGTTGGAATTACGTATCTGTTTAGTAACAAATCTGTAGATAATGATAATAGCCTGTAGGTAAAGAAGCGATCAAAATCTCCGATTAAGCATAATGTCTCAATAGAAATGTTTAAAATATTGTCGTCATTAATATGATTTGACTTGTGCACATACAAACAGTATTGATAATCATCTTTCCCACTATCATGAGAACCGATATTGTGCAGTAGGTATTTTATGAATAAAAATAATGCTTATAATTTCATTGATCAAAATGCCGCTTCACTGGCTGCCCGTAAATTTTTATATTCGACATTGATTTGGATATATCTATTTTTCTTCATATTATGTTAGATCAATGATTTTTTTGTTTTTTCAGCCATTTTTGATCCGTATATGGACATAGATCTTCACCATGATCTTCCACTTTCTTCTATTATTGGTTTTCTGCATCCGCTTCCTTCCAGAAATATATTTTACTTACTAAGGCCCCTGACAATCACCACGATGATTAGTTGTCCTTCCAGGTAATCATCGGCCCAGTGATGTCTCTTTCGCAGCAATGTGGCTTATTTTATGACTGTTCTTGCTGTCCCCGTCACCTCTCATAATATTGCAATAGATATATTTGAGGTTTAAATCTTTTCGTTTCTCTAACTATTCTGATAAAATATATTACTTTTAATTACCGTTATCTCTCATCTCTCTACTTCTGGATATATACTATCTTCAAAGTGTTTTATTTCTTCTGGTCCTAAGCAACACGATCCCACTTCTTACCCATCACTTAAACAGAGAGACGTGGAAGATTCGACGAAAAAAATGTTACTTTTCTTAAATGTATATACAGCGAGAATTGACTCCAGATATACGAGAATGATAAAATTCATATATGACCACGCCACCATGGATGTTAAGATAAACGAAGGTACAAAAACAAATAAGATAAACATCAACAGAGGAGTCCGACAAGGTGATACAATTTCTCCCAAATTATTCACGTTGGCAATGGAGAATATCTTTAGGACGATGAATTGGGAAAACAAGGGAGTCAGAATTGATGGAACATACTTGAACCACCTACGTTTTGCTGATGATATTGTACTGGTGAGTGAGAATATTGACGAGCTGAAAAATATGATAAAAGAGCTGCATGAAACCTCTCTAAAAATTGGTCTAGAGATGAACATAGGTAAGACAAAAATCTTGAGTCCAACAAATGAGAGCCTAACAATTGACAACAAATACATAGAGGCAGTAAATGAATACATATACCTTGGACATAAGATCAAAATTGGAAAGGAAAACCAAACTGCAGAGATACCCAGAAGAATAGGCCTGGGCTGGGCAGCATTTGGAAAATTGAAAAATATACTCACCAGTAAAGATATCCCAAGAACCCTAAAGAAGAAAGTCTACGAAACATGTATCCTCCCAGTGACAACATATGGACTAGAAACCATATCGCTAACTGCAGCAAGTGTCCACAAGCTAAAATGCTCACAAAGATCTATGGAAAGACGAATGTTAGGGGTGAGTCTGAGAGATAAAATTAGAAACGAAGACATCAGACACCTAACAAAAGTCACAGATATTATGGATCGTGTTGCAAAGCTTAAGTGGCAATGGGCGGGTCATGTTGTGAGACGAAACGACGGTAGATGGACTCCTAGAATCCTCAAATGGCGACCATGGAGTAGCAAAAGAAGCATCGGCAGACCACAAAAGAGATGGACTGACGACATTACTCCAATCGCGGGAAGGAAATGGATACAGAGGGCACAGGACCGCAACGATTGGAAGAGTTTGGAAGAGGCCTTTATCCAGCAGTGGAGAGATGGCTGACTAAGAAGAAGAAGAAGAAGATATACAGACGGGCAAACAAACTTTATTATAGGTATATAAGTTTTGGATATTTTTAAGTAAAAGATATCCGAAAATATTCATGAAGAAGATGGCTTATTAATGGATCTGATAAAAATGATACTGCCCAATACCCAAATTTTCTCAAATTAGTGAAGATTTCGTTAAACAACTTTATTCGAACTACCGTCAAATTAAATTAAATTATCAAAATATTACAAAATTTATAAAATTAATTTTATAAACAAATCTTCAAGTACAGTGAGTATAGTAACGACCTTTTTTGATATTACTGACTACCAAGATATATATGTAGGATTTTTTTATGTGTTTATATTATGTACAGTATTAATTAATTGAGGTATTCTTGGTAACTTGGAGGATATCGCACCACTGCGATTAACTCGTCTTTTGCTCGTAGTAAGTTGTATGTGTTTTGTATTAAGTATTAATTTTGTGTAATAAAGCTCTTTATTTTTTTATTATTCCAAAAATTAATATACACTTACCTACTGCTTTCTTCTTCTTCTTCATGTGTCTTGCCGGGTCCCCCCGACGTTGACGACCATTTGAGAGAAAGCTTCCCTGTCCTGGGCGGCGCGAAACAGCTCCTCCACGGTTCTGACACCGGTCCACTGTCGAATGTTTCGAATTATATACATTTTTTATACCTACTGCTTTAATGAAATATAATTTAAAATATTTTTAAGCATTTTTTTATATATAGCTATGAATTGAAGTGATTTGATTTACTTTGAATTGGTGCATGGATATTATTCTACCATTAAATTGGGCCAAAGATTCTACTTCGAAATCATCAAACTTCGTAGCTATCCAATACAAAAGATTGTACTGGAATAATACGTGTAGGCTGTAGAGGAACTCTTCCGACTGGCGCATAACAGTGAAACCTTTGCAAAAGTAATTCAACATTGGGGAAACCTGACAAGGTGCAAGGAAAGAAGAAAGAATTGGGGGCAAAGATATATTTTTTTTTGAATTGGGGCAAATATTTAGTTCTACACGACACATTTGAAAGACGAACTACGTATGTATGTATAGATGTAACTTTCTTCAACGTTAGTAATTTTATGAATTCATGTATACTTATAATTTAATTCGATACGTAAGTAGAGAGCACACTTAAATGTAAAAGGAAATGAAGTAGAAATGGAGTTCTGGTAATAATAGATATTATAATAATTTAAAACATATTTATCTAGAGAAATGTGTAGGAGTTCTATTCTATCAAATACAAAAGTCTCCGCAGGGAATGTAATGTGTAATTTAATATACAGGCGATTAATCTGATCAATTCAAAAACCATGTGTAAATTTACAAAACAAGTCGGTGGTCGTCAGTGTGTTTACGAAAGGAATAAAAAAATCTTCATTGTCATCTTTTTGCATCAAGATAGGTAGGATTATTTTAAAGCCTGTCTAAATATCTCCGAAAGAAATTTCCTTATACCGTGTCAAATTCCACTCGAGAAGAGAAACAAGATATATTTTGTGTCAGACATACAATGCTGCCCGTTCTGAATGGCGGGTGTGCAATTTAATTTTTCTGTCAAACAATTAAAACTAGAAATGACTTGAGTACCTACAACATTTTTTTAACGTGGTTCGACCACAGAGATAAAATTCTTAAGGTCAGCTGCATATTGATTAAAAGAAATTAGGACGTGTGTAGTATGTATAAGAGACTGTATGAATGTTGAAAAAGCGAAAGTAGTGTTATGGACAGGTTAAAATAGCGTTATATCCTCTCTTTCTACCCTACAAGGGTAGAGAGAGAGCTTGAGAGGGTTGTTGAATATGTTTTGCCACTCTCCTCAACATTCCTCTCAATAGCACAAAAACGTATTTGAAACAGTTTACATAAAAAGTATGGAAACGAACTTGCTTCCTAACTTGTGATTCTTAATTATTGATTAACATTGTAACTAGGATGGTATATATAGTGAAAGAAGATATTTTGTTTTACTTTCTTTATTGAGTTAGGTTCGATCTTGTTTGTATGCTTGTGAAGGGTAGCAAGAATAATTTTACCTTTTATTTCAACCTCTCTGCCTACTCCACTAAAAACTCAGTTGAATGAGATATTTCTAGATAGATAATCATCTTCATCATTCGTCATTCAAAGTTTGGTTGGTGCCAAATGTGTCACCTTCTCCCACTACATTCCAAACGCTCAGATACACAAATCATTATCACAGGAAAAGTGGTTATGTTCCATTGTTGGATACGAAAAATAGAATTATTATTATTATATCACCGATTCTAATCAATAAAATTGAATTAATAAAATAACGAACAACAGAACTGTCGGTAAATAACATACGACTATTTTATGAAAAAAAAGTGTGGGAGCTATTATAATATTATTATTCCCAGACTAAAGAGTTTTTCGTTCGTTTCATAATGAAATAAATAAAATAAATGATAATTACAACATGCGTAGGTGTTCGTAATGAGGTTCCCATAAAATATTTTCGTTTATTTAATTATTTTTGTTTATTTTTAACACCTTAGTGTCAAATTGAGATATTGTATTGAAATTATTATAATTTGAAAACAACCGATTCATTGAAATATTTTATTGAGAAAAATGTCTGCCTAATGTCGGTTGTCTGAATAAAAATTTCTGACTAATTAAGGTTTTCAATATTTTATAAACTTATCAAAAAAAACTTGCCACTCGTTGTATCAATTGTTTGCTATATATGTACTGCCAATACTTTACCATCGCCGCACACCCTACAAGTGGGGTAATCATCTGACCAGCTGCATATAATAAACATGCATGGTGTCCTCTCCGCGCCAACAATACATTAAGAGATTCTATGTAAGTCTATCTATATAAGAGATCGCGCCTTTGTGATGACTCGCCATCTTTATATCTATTGATTGTTTTTAAATTGAATATATTATTTATGAAATTGTTTGTAATAAATGTACAGAAGGTAAAGAATGAATTAATAAATAAATTCGCTATTTGTAATACAAAAATTACTTTACTATAGATCATATTTTATTCCAAGGTTTCTTGTCGGACAAGAGCATTTCTTCCATAGATAAACACAACTAGGGTAATTACTAATGATGACGTCATTCTGTAAAGTTAAAAACTTTTAATTTTGGACTTGGTAACACTCCTCTGTTCGAAAAGACTTTCTGCTTCTATTCATCAAGAGAAAGTTATTTCTGTCTTTCTGTAACTGTGATTCCATGAGGGACAGGCAATAAAAGAAGAAGAAGATTTTGTTCAAGATTTTAATTTGTAATAAAAAATAATATGGAGTACGCAAGGAAAGCAATTGATTATTATGTATATTATGGTCGTTAATCGAGACTAAAGTAAAATACCACAACTACTAAAAATAATAATATTGAAACAGGTTCTTGGACACCTCCTGTTAAATTGCTTATAGCCAGAGCTTCGTGTTCCTGTTACCCCGCATCGGAAGCCACGGATTGAACAGGTATTGATTTCATCACTTCATTGTTTTATATATTGCTTGTTTGATATTGTTAACCGTCTTTAAGGATGTAAATGGGTGGTACAGTAATATTTCACAGCTTTTTGCTTCCCAATTTTCAACAAACGCTGCATTCGATAATGGAATTTTATTTTTATTATTATTTTATATTTGTATTCAATCTTCGTTCCTCCTAAAGTGTTTCATTGTTTAATTGTGTGTATATTATTTGTATTATAAAATTTATTATAACATTGCAGGTATTGTAAATGAAAAAGTAAATATTAACTCCGTGGAGGTTCCGGCATGAAATACCAATGTTACTCACTCTTTTCCGTATGTTTTAGAGTTTACTGTCAAAGGTATAAGTATATCGTAAAACAACACGATTAAGTTACTTTAATCATCTTCAATTCGGTGATATGTTGCGCCACCAATCATGAATGTTTTATTTTTTCATTACCACAAAGAGGGCAACTTGCATGTTTATCACGTGTAGCTAGTCTATTGTCCACACATGTGTCACAGGCTATAAATATCTAATGACATGCATTTTATGAACTAATGCAATACCTATATACCAACCTAATATCAATAAAAAACTCCTTTATTTTCAAGTTGTATTTATCAACCGACGGTACATGGTGGAAGTCCATATTAATAATTTATTAATAAAACGAGATAAATAGTTATTCTACTGATGACTTTATTAATTTGCGAGCCGGCTTTCAAGAGCTTCCGCTCTCATCGTCAGGCAAAAGTTAAGTCTTTTATATATTTTATTTTTTCATTGCTATTGTACGTACATAAAGGCAGAAAAACTTCTCAGTTCAAATAATTTATAATATATTTTTTCTCTCTCTATTGTCTTGGTTTCTAACGATACAATATTGTTAAGATATACTGGTTACAGTATTCTGTGAAAGATGATCTTCTGCCACAGCAAGCGATATTCTCAAAATAGACAATGAATGCTTGTTAGAAGCTGATAGTGTTCAGCTTAGATAAAAACTATCACTAGAACTTAGCATTTCCCGTTTCCCAAAATAAGTAAAAGTAATAACAATATGAATGTGTTCCGAGTTTCATTTCCCCGCATCGTATTTTTTACATTTTACCATATTATTTTTTCGTTTCTTTCCCTTTATTGGTACCATATTATTATTTAAACTGAATGCCTAACAACAGACTGGTATAAACGCAATATTGAGAACTGTTAAATTTTATGTTGTTTTTGTCTCTCATTCCCTCGCCGATGATGTTTGGAATGGCAAATGGATGTAAACTTAAAATATTGAGCGGATGATGAGAAATGTAAAGCATCCCAATATTGACACTTTACTTGCAAATTCCCTCAGGTAAACGGCAAGTAAATGGAAAATTATTTTTAGAAATTTCCTAATGTAACTGAGTGAATTGGAAGGGTGGGTTATAAAAATACACACACACACACAGACACAACTTTGTGTGCGTTCTTTACAAAAGGTTAAAAGGATTTGCATTAAGATCTGTTTTTGTGAAGTGGATTATGGAAATATACTTATGTACTTGCTTGCTTCTGAATCGAGCTTTTTTTAAACGTTCTGTTATTTTATCGTGTTTAAACTTTCGTTATTTGTGAAATGTATCAAATGCTGAACTTGACGAAAAACAGAAAAATTTCCTTTTGTATATTCTTCTAAGCTTATTTATTACACGAACAATTACAAAAGTCCTCTTAAGCATAATAATTATTATGTAATTGAAAAAAGTATTTTCTTCCACTATATACTTTGACGAGCGTTATCGACTCTGTTTGATAATGACCTTAGATGTCGACAGACTACTCTCTCCTTATTAAATCTGTATAGTACAAGGCGACGATATCGACTTCTTACTGGTTTAAAATCTATAGTTCTAAAAACGCTTGCTTTTATAGTCAATGTTGATGACCGACGGTACTTGGTGGAAATTTATGTAAAATTATTAAAAATAGAATGCTCTTATAATTTGTTTTTTACCACAGGGACTTTAATTATCGCGAGTCGATTTTCAAGAGCTTCCGCTCTCATTATCGGGCTAACGTATAGTGAGGTCAAGTAACGAACCGGCTTTCTGAGTTCGTAAAAGCTGACTAAATAAAAAAGTATTTTATCTATAATAACGTTTGTTTTGATTTATCCAGTGAAAGAATTCTTCTATTTTTGCACCAACACATAACAACATAACATAAAAATGAAGATATCTACTTTCTAAGAAAGATTTTATTTCTTACAACCCATTCCTCGAATGACTTGGCATAACGAGGTAATAGAAATAAATTTTGATACATAGGTAAGTATTTATCTTTCTAGATAAACATTATCAATGTATCTGAATTGGTATGCAATGCCTTCTATTTAGTTATTAATTAATGATTGACACACTTTCGTTATATTATGAATAATCTCATTTTGACCTATTTTCATCAGATAAAAGGAATAAATACAGGATATTATTGCCAAAATACAAAAAATAAATGAACAAGAAGAATTGTCAAAATACAAAAAATAAATAAAGAAGAAGTAAGGTATATGTATTGTTTTTTCTTTTTTTTAATTTTTTGTATAACTTTTGTAATAAATGACAAACTTGTGGGCTTGGTATTATATAGCAAGGGGTTGGATGATGAGTGCGGGTTGAGTAGGATAATGCATTGTCTTTGATCTGTGATTGTGTGTATTGTTTCTGTCCATGTGTGTTTTATGACGTTTTGTAATAGTGATGTATAAATAAAAATAAATAAATATATTATATATAAAGGTTATTCAAAATGTAACATGAGAATAACAAATGTTATGACATTTGATAATAAATCGAAATGAATAAACATTTTTTTATATTCTTTCTCTTATCTAACATTAAGTATTATCTTTACAAATAAACAACCTTATAGTACATTGGTTGTATGTGATTGTAATGCGATATTATTTTTCTGAAGAGAACGTAGATATTATTATTTTTATTATGAAAATGATTAATTAGATGGATAGAATTTTTGTATTCACAACACAAATATTGAGAGATCATAAAATGAGAAGTATTTTCACTTTTTTTTAATACTAGCTTAAATACCCGGCGTTGCACGGGAATACGGGAAATATATATAAAAAAAAACAGTAAGTAGGTATATCGTTGCCGTGGAGGTGATCCAAGCCACACTTTTTTGAAAAATGGGTTTAGTATGCAGTTTTGTTCAGAAAACCACGGAGAACATAGTGGTGAAGAGAAATAAGTGATTTGATATTCCTAAAGGGCATTTTTTGAAGATTTTGAAGAGATGTTAAGTGTTTTTACAATCATTTCAAGTATGTTAGAGCATTTCACTAACGCATATAGGAACAAATAGTTCAATTAAATTATAGAAGTGAAAAGATCTAAGCCGCATAGCGCGTAACTTTCCAACAATTTTTTTACAGGTGGATCTTTCTCAGCTACAGTGGTGAAATAACCCAAGTGATAAATTCGTGTTTACTTCTAAAATATATAAATTCTTTAATATTTTGTTATTTATATTAGTGGAATATGTGATCAGGAATATTGTGTAAATTTTTTAGCGAAATCCATGCAAAAATAACTTAGTTATTGTAAGATTAGTATTTTCGGATGTAACAGCGTAACTTCAACACCCTTTTTCTCGGAATGTCTGTCTTGTGGGTTGGATCACTTCACATCCACGGCAACGATATATAAATAAAAATTATTTTATGTAGGCAGCAATAATTTTTGTATCAACTATATACACAATGTCACATTAAAGTAGAGAACATATAATAGAATATATGTTAGTGAGACTAACAGTATATAAAATTATAACAATATACCTACATTACATACACATACATACATACATACCATTACGCCGCTTTCCTCGCGGGGTAGACAGAAAGGATCGAGAGCCACTTCCTTCTATCCTTGCATACATCTTTCGCTTCCGTCACTGTCATACAATTCCTCATGCATGCTCTCCTGTTCAATGTGCTCAACACGTGACCGTCCTGTAGAATTTGATTTAAATGAGCTTGTCATCTTAACTTATTCACAATCATCCTTGTAATTACACCAACTTTCATTCCACATTCCTTTTGTATATTACTGTTACGCACACAATCTCTCAGACTTTTACTACACATCCTTTTCAGCTCATATTTATGTAAATTTAAAAAAAATGCGTATTGAAATCTTGAAGTTTGACATCCCACACGGCCATATTTCAATAAAAAAATGGGAAGTATCTACGTGGATAAAGGTACTCAAATCCTCTTCCCACTGTAAAATCTTGAAGTTTGACATCCCACACGGCCATATTAAAATGGGTATGTACCTACGTGGATAAAAGTACTAAAATCCTTTTCCCACTGTAAAATATTGAAACTTGACATCCCACACGGCCATATTTCAATAAATAAAATGGGTAGGTACCTACGTGGATAAAAGTATTGAAATCCTTTTCCCACTGTAAAATATTGAAACTTGACATCCCACACGGCCATATTTCAATAAAAAAATGGGTAGGTACCTACGTGGATAAAAGTACTGAAAACCTTTTCCCACTGTAAAATCTTGAAGTTTGACATCCCACACGGCCATATTTCAATAAATAAAATGGGTAGGTACCTACGTGGATAAAAGTACTGAAAACCTTTTCCCTCTGTAAAAGCTTGGAGATTGACATCCCACACGGCCATATTTCAATAAATAAAATGGGAAGGTACCTACGTGGATAAAAGTACTAAAATATTCTTCCCACTGTAAAATCTTGAAGTTTGACATCCCACTCGGCCATATTTCAATAAAAAAATGGGTAGGTACCTACGTGGATAAAAGTACTGAAATCCCCTTTCCACTGTAAAATCTTGAAGTTTGACATCCCACACGGCCATATTTCAATAAAAAGAATGGGTAGGTACCTACGTGGATAAAAGTACTAAAATCCTTTTCCCACTGTAAAATCTTGAAGTTTGACATCCCACACGGCCATATTTCGATAAAAAAATGGGTAGGTACCTACGTGGATAAAAGTACTGAAAACCTTTTCCCTCAGTAAAAGCTTGAAGTTTGACATCCCACACGGCCATATTCCAATAAAAAAATGGGTAGGTACCTACGTGGATAAAAGTACCGAAATCCTTTTCCCACTGTAAAATCTTGAAGTTTGACATCCCCCACGGCCATATTTCAATAAAAAAAATGGGTAGGTACCTATGTGGATAAAAGTACTGAAATCCTTTTCCCACTGTAAAATCTTGAAGTTTGACATCCCACACGGCCATTTTTCACGGATAAAAGTTCTGAAAACCTTTTCCCTCAGTAAAAGCTTGAAGATTGACATCCCACACGGCCATATTTCAATAAATAAAATAGGTAGGTACCTACGTGGATAAAAGTAGTAAAATCCTCGTCCCACTGTAAAATCTTGAAGTTTGACATCCCACTCGGCCATATTTCAATAAAAAAATATGTAGGTACCTACGTGGACAAAAGTACTGAAAACCTTTTCCCACTGAAAAATCTTGAAGTTTGACATCCCACACGGCCATATTTCGATAAAAAAATGGGTAGGTACCTACGTGGATAAAAGTAGTAAAATCCTTTTTCCACTGTATAATCTTGAAGTTTGACATCCCACACGGCCATATTTCGATAAAAAAATGGGTAGGTACCTACGTGGATAAAAGTACTAAAATCCTTTTCCCACTGTAAAATCTTGAAGTTTGACATCCCACACGGCCATATTTCGATAAAAAATGGGTAGGTACCTACGTGGATAAAAGTACTAAAATCCTTTTCCCACTGTAAAATCTTGAAGTTTGACATCCCACACGGCCATATTTCGATAAAAAAATGGGTAGATACCTACGTGGATAAAAGTACTAAAATCCATTTCCCACTGTAAAATCTTGAAGTTTGACATCCCACACGGCCATATTTCAATAAATAAAATGGGTAGGTACCTACGTGGATAAAAGTACTGAAAACCTTTTCCCTCAGTAAAAGCTTGGAGATTGACATCCCACACGGCCATATTTCAATAAATAAAATGGGAAGGTACCTACGTGGATAAAAGTACTAAAATCCTCTTCCCACTGTAAAATCTTGAAGTTTGACATCCCACTCGGCCATATTTCAATAAAAAAATGGGTAGGTACCTACGTGGATAAAAGTACTGAAATCCCCTTTCCACTGTAAAATCTTGAAGTTTGACATCCCACACGGCCATATTTCAATAAAAAGAATGGGTAGGTACCTACGTGGATAAAAGTACTAAAATCCTTTTCCCACTGTAAAATCTTGAAGTTTGACATCCCACACGGCCATATTTCGATAAAAAAATGGGTAGGTACCTACGTGGATAAAAGTACTGAAAACCTTTTCCCTCAGTAAAAGCTTGAAGTTTGACATCCCCCACGGCCATATTTCAATAAAAAAAATGGGTAGGTACCTATGTGGATAAAAGTACTGAAATCCTTTTCCCACTGTAAAATCTTGAAGTTTGACATCCCACACGGCCATATTTCGATAAAAAAATGGGTAGATACCTACGTGGATAAAAGTACTGAAAACCTTTTCCCTCAGTAAAAGCTTGAAGTTTGACATCCCACACGGCCATATTCCAATAAAAAAATGGGTAGGTACCTACGTGGATAAAAGTACCGAAATCCTTTTCCCACTGTAAAATCTCGAAGTTTGACATCCCCCACGGCCATATTTCAATAAAAAAAATGGGTAGGTACCTATGTGGATAAAAGTACTGAAATCCTTTTCCCACTGTAAAATCTTGAAGTTTGACATCCCACACGGCCATTTTTCACGGATAAAAGTACTGAAAACCTTTTCCCTCAGTAAAAGCTTGAAGATTGACATCCCACACGGCCATATTTCAATAAATAAAATAGGTAGGTACCTACGTGGATAAAAGTAGTAAAATCCTCGTCCCACTGTAAAATCTTGAAGTTTGACATCCCACTCGGCCATATTTCAATAAAAAAATGTGTAGGTACCTACGTGGACAAAAGTACTGAAAACCTTTTCCCACTGAAAAATCTTGAAGTTTGACATCCCACACGGCCATATTTCGATAAAAAAATGGGTAGGTACCTACGTGGATAAAAGTACTAAAATCCTTTTCCCACTGTATAATCTTGAAGTTTGACATCCCACACGGCCATATTTCGATAAAAAAATGGGTAGGTACCTACGTGGATAAAAGTACTAAAATCCTTTTCCCACTGTAAAATCTTGAAGTTTGACATCCCACACGGCCATATTTCGATAAAAAAATGGGTAGGTACCTACGTGGATAAAAGTACTAAAATCCTTTTCCCACTGTAAAATCTTGAAGTTTGACATCCCACACGGCCATATTTCAATAAATAAAATGGGTAGGTACCTACGTGGATAAAAGTACCGAAATCCTTTTCCCACTGTAAAATCTTGAAGTTTGACATCCCACACGGCCATATTCCAATAAAAAAATGGGTAGGTACCTACGTGGATAAAAGTACCGAAATCCTTTTCCCACTGTAAAATCTTGAAGTTTGACATCCCACACGGCCATATTTCAATAAAAAAATGGGTAGGTACCTACGTGGATAAAAGTACCGAAA